>VZUI01050611.1:0-27967 GCA_013401135.1 Cettia cetti | reverse complement strand
GGACACCCCGAAGCCGGCAGAGCAGAGAGGAACACCAGGACGCCAACAGAGACTCTTTGGTCCCTCACCGTAACTTCAGTGAACCTGGACTGGTCAGACCCCCCCCAGCTGGGAGCTGACAGGCAATTTCGCATGGACCCGTGAGAAGGAAGTTCCAGCTCTGCTGTGAGACAAAGCTGAGTTCCTCCTCCTCTGCGTCATCCGGCAGGAGCAGCGGCGGTGTGTGCACAGCCCCCAGGCCCCCAGCCAGAGTTGATCTTTAATAAAGGCTTTAAAAGGGAGAAACGTCTCTTGGCCCCGATTCCCCGTAGGCCTCTTTAACTCTTTCCTGCCAGCAGATGGAACCTCCAGAGCCCTGGCCTTTCCCTGGAGTGACGACAAGACAAGATTGAACCATAGAGAGACTGAGCCTGAAACTAAGTCAGTGAAGAGAGAGTGAAAAGACTCTTTGGAGCGAAGGATAAGGAGTGGCCTTATGTAGCTGGACATTTCTGGTAATATAGAGAATGGACCTTTTTTTTCTGTAACATATAGATGCTGTTAGGGGGGATGTGAAGTGCTAGTACAAGTGACTTGAAGTTGTTTTTTCTCCTAAGGAAAAGGAGTTGAGATGAAAAGTGGTTTTGGAAACAGTAGAAGAAACTCTTTGTTTTATAGTAGAGGAGGCATCCTTAAACAGTAACCCTAATAAGCAGAGTATGACCCATGTGCAGTGTTGGAAAAGCTGCTAAGCTGGGTAGGATTTCACAGTCTGCAGAGCCTCTCTTCTGGCCGCTGCAGGTGGTGGCACTGGAAGCTACCAGAAGACTACTCCTTGTGTGACCATATCTCTATGACTAGAAAAACTTCTTTCCTAAAGAAACTGAATGAAAGATTATTCTTAAATAGTAAAACTGACTGAGTTTACAGGTTTTGTTTTCTTTATGTGGTGTGCAGAAAAGTGAATGCTAGCAGGGAGAGAGAAGGGATGTCTTTGAGGATTTCATTTGTTGCTTTATGTGTTTTCTTATTTTCTTCTTAATTTGTGTGAATAAACCACCTTTTGTAATTTTAAGGTAAGCCTGTTTTGCTTTCTGAGTTCTCCTAGTCATATATAAAACTGCAAACACCTAAACCATTACACATTGCCATGGAGCTCTGCCTGCCACCTGCTTGTAAGCCCGTTGCTTGCAAGAGAGCCCTGGCTGCCCCATTGACTGAGACTTCATCAGCCGCCAGCACCAAGAGAGACAAGAACAGTGCACGTGGGTGGCTGGGGAAGTCATTCCTTCCCATCCCCTTCCCGAAGCCACTGTGTGGTGAGACGCCTGATACTGGAGTTGCCCCTGCCCAGACCTCTTCTCTATATTGTAGTGCAACATCATGATAAAGCCCTGCCTTCCTATTCAGCCTGTATGGGCTGCAATTAGTGTTTGTAAAGACTCGAGTGGGTGCCTGGGCGAGTCATTTTCTTTTCCCCCTTTCTCACCTGAGCTGCTAGTATCAGGACCAGGGAGGTCCCACTCTTGCATCAGTGTGCCCCCTGAAGCCATGAGGGGGTTACTGCACCACCTCTGCTTCACCTGAGTCACTGTCACCTCTGTTGTGGTTGTAACTACACCAAAGGAGAAATAGCTTAACTGGTGGGAAAAGTCTGTTATGTTTGGTTTTTTTAAAAATCATTGTTATTGTTGTTTGCTCTGTCTTGCTACATATATAGATTCTAATAAAGAACTGTTATTCCTTTTTCCCATGTTCTTGCCTGGAAGCCCTGAAATTTTTGAAGTCACAATACTTTGGAGGGAGGGGTCATCTTTGCATTCCAGGAAGGTTTCCACCTTCTTTGGCAGATATCTGTCTTCTAAACCAAGACTGCTTATTAACTACTTCCCCCCCCACCCCCCCCCCAAAAAAAAAATGGACAACCCATACATCACTATTAAATATAAATCATCCCTGCTGTGCTTTACAACACATGCAGTCATGGGTTCTTCTGGAAATGCTGAGATTTGTTCTCTCTTTTTCTATAGCATGTATGGGAGGGAAATACAGACAACAAAGAGCCTTCCCACCATCTGTGTCAAGAAGACAATGGAAGAAAATTACATTATTCATATACAGTATGTGAATTTTCAGCCTCTTATTTCAATCAAAACTAGTTCCTCAGTGGAAAACTCATGAACGTCTCTCGTCAGTGAGGGTTATTTCTACGTTAACTTTTGCAATTTAATATCCAGCAAATGCAGAGGCAACAGGGTGTTTTTTAAAGGTAATTCATTTGCATTGTCTGGCTTTGTTTTGCAAGACAAAGTAGTTAGTTTTCCTCCTTCTTTTATGAACCACTTTCACCATCTTGGCTTAAAAATGGCAAAAAACATTTTAAAGATATGAACTGCTAAATCAGTTTTTTTAAAAAAATTAACTGTTAAAAGTAGGTGAAAATTCAGGAGTTACAGTCTCATAGAATTATGCAATCCCAAGATGAAAGGTCAACAAAAGACCCCTAAAATACATTCCCTCACTGCTAACCCTGTTCAAACAACTTCATTTATGAGACAGAAATCGCAATGCAGTATCATGCAACTTCTATGAATCATTAAGGTGGGCATTCAAGAAAAGGCTGCAAAAGGAAGGGTATGGCAGCACTGGTACAGTGGCCAGAGATGCCCTGGGTTCTCCAGCCATGCAGATTTCCAAGCCTCAGAGAAAGCCATGAGTGAGTGCAGGCAACAGCTCTTCTTTGAGTGGGAGATGGGAGAAGGACAGCCTCTCAAGGTCCCACTAACAAAAATTTCTCTCTTTACATAAGCACATATAGCCTTAGCGAACAGCCACAAGAATTACAGGCACAGATGAGAGAAAGGGGATCACTACATTTTCTCTCAGTGTTCCAATAAAGAAGTACTCAGACATCCTTCATCTCAGTTTCACAGGTTAATTTAATGCTGATTAAGATAGCAGCTTTTCTGGAGGAAGAATCTGAATATAACTAATTTATACACACTGCTTTTTTCTATCAATGAGATGTTAATCAGGCATTTCACAGAATCACAGAATGGAAAGGGTTGAAAGGGACCACAGTGGGTCATCTGGTCCAACCTCCCGGCTCAAGCAGGATCATTCTAGAGCATATTGTACTGAACTGCATCCAGATGGTTCTGGAATTTCTCCAGTGAGGGAGACTCAACTGAAAGTGAGACTGTGACTGGCTGGAGGGACACTGCCATTAGAGAAGGAAACCAGTGTGTAAGGAACAACCACTGTAAAGGAGAAAGACCTTGATCGGGAGAGAATGGTTGAAGATGGGATAAGGTTTCTTGGGATGGGACTCACTTCTATTGTAAGGAGAAAGGACACACCAAGAAAAATTGCCCCCAAAGGGAGAGGGATCTGAAGATTTATGAGAATGAGCGAAAAGGGAAGGCAGAAGACTAGGGGTGTTGGGGACTCTACCTCCTGGGGACAGAATACCATCAAGAGCCCTTGATAACCTTAAAAATAGGTCCCCAGGAGCAATAACTTGAACTTTTGGTAAACACAGGGGCTGAAAGAACTTGTGTTTGAAAAATTCCAATGGGGTGTGAAAAGAGTCATGATACTGTGCAAGTAGTGAGTATAAAAGGGGAAGGGTTTAAAACATAAGTTATAAAGCAAGTAAGGTTTGAAGGGACAAATAAAATATTAATTGAGAATGTTCTATTAGTTCCAGAAGCAGAGTGCAATTTATTGGGACAAGATTTACAGATGCAGTTGGGAATTGAGGTACACCCAGATGAAGGGAAAGTTAAGCTTCTCTGATTAAGAGAGGAAGATGAGGAGAAGACTGATGAAATAGTGTGGGCAAGACTGGGAAACCAAGGTAAATTAAACATGAATCCTATACTAATAAAAATAATGGGTGAAAACTGCCCAGTTCAGGTATGGCAATACTATCCATTCTCCCTAGAAGGGAGACAAAGGTTGCAGGCGGTGGTCCAAGACTTGCTTGAAGAAGGGACCTTAGAACCATGTATGTTCCCCCATAATACACCTATATTGCCAGTAAGGAAGTCAGACGGAACTTACTGGCTTCCAAGACTTGAGGGAAGTGAATAAAAGAACTGTGAATTGATACCCAGTAGTGCTCAACCCCTATACACTACTGAGTAATACTCCCCCATCAGACCAGTGGTTTAGTGTGATAGAGCTAAAAGATGCTTTTTGGGCTTGTCCATTAGCAGAGGAAAGGATGGATATATTTGCTTTTGAATGAGAAGGCTCAATTCAGGAATAAAGCAACAGCTTCGCTGGACAAGGTTACCACAAGGATTTTCTGAATCCACCAACTTATTCAGTCAAACACTAGGAGAAGTATTACAACTTTTCTCCATCACATCTGAAATAAAACTTATCCAATATATGTAGATGATTTGCTTCTCTCAGGAGAGGAGGAAAAGAAAGTCTGGGATTCCACCATAGCATTATTAAATTTTCTAGGAAAACAAGGACTTTGGGTATCAAAATGGAAACTTCAATTTGTAGAATATGAAGTAAAATACCTAGAACATATAATTTGTCAAGGGAAAGAATTACAGGGATAGTTTCATTCCCATGGCCAAAAACTAAGAGGGAGGTTAGAATATTTTTAGGCTTGTTACAATATTGTAGGCTATAGATTGAAGGGTATACTCAGGCCATCAAGTTCTTGTATGAAAAGTTAGTAGAAAATGAGGTGGGAAAAGCAGGATGAGCAAAAGTTTGAAGATTTAAAACAGAAATTAGTCAGTGCACTGGTGTTGAGTCCTCCTGCCTTAAACAAACCTTCTAGCTGTTTGTGGATGTAAAAAAGGGGTAGCAATGGAGTGCTGGCCCAGGACTGGAGAGGATCCAGGAAACCAGTGGCCTATTTATGAAGACTGTCTAGACCCTATCAGCGGAGGGTGGCCAGCTTGCATTCAGGCAGTGGCAGTGATTGCTGTACTAAGTAGAAGAAAGCAGAAAATTGACCTTTGGGGGAAAATTTTAAGTATATACCCCACACTCAGGAGTACCCTAAGTCAAAAGGCTGAGAAAGGGCTTACCGATTCCTGAGTGTTAAGGTATGAAGCTATTTTATTAGGTAAGAGATAATGATTTAGAGCTCATCGTAGGTAGCCATCTTAATCCTGCCCAGTTTTTGTATGGAGAACCAGTGGAAGGACTAGTACATGATTGCCTAGAGGTTATTAACCACCAAACTAACGTAAGAGAGGACCTAACGGATAAACCGCCTCAAGGGGGAAATTGATTGTTTATCAATGGATCTTGAAGGGTAATCCAGGGGCACCATGTATCGAGGTACGCTATAATCGATGAAAATTTGTTAGCCACAGAAGAGGGAAATTTACCTTCCAACTGGTCAGCCCAAGCATGTGAGTTATATGCCCTAAAACAAGCTCTAAGAATATTAACACAAGAAAGGGGAATAGTGTATACAGATTCAAAATATGGTTTTGGGGTAGTGCATACCTTTGGAAGGATTTGAGAAGAGGGAATGCTACTAAATTCAAAGGGGAAGGGACTGGTTCATGAAAAGCTTATTTTGGAAGTATCAGAAATTAGTATCTTACAATTACCAGAAGAAGTGGCAGTAGTAAATGTTAAAGGGCATCAGACAGGGGTGACTCTGGAGGCACGGGGAAACAATTTAGCAGATTTCCAAGCCAAGGATGTGGCCAAATCAGGTTTGGAAAAATTAATGATGGTGTTTAACCCCTATGGGAGAAATGCAGGAAGTCCCTGTATTTAGTGAGATGAAAGAGAGAAAACTCCTTAGAATAGGAGCAAAGAAAGATAATGAGGGGAAGTGGAGATTACTGGATGGGAGACAATTGTTAAATAAACCACTTGCTAGAAAAATGCTAGAATGCTAAAAAGCATGCATGGTACACACATTGGGGTACACAAGTGCTGAACAATCAGCTCCTAAGGGACTGGGGCTGCAGAGAAATTTTTGGAATAGCTAAGCAAGTAACTGAACAGTGTGTGATATGTCAACAAGTGAATAGGAAAGTCATGAGGAAAACACCCAGAGGAGGGCGAGAACTAGCCTTACAAACTTTTCAGAACATCCAGATAGAATTTACGAAGTTTCCCCAGCTACAACGGTGGAAATTTTTGCTAGTGATAGTAGATCACTAGCTTAACCTATTTGGTAGAGGTAGTGCCCACTGTTAAATGGGCACTAGCCAATTATGGTTAGTAAAACCCTTTCGGAATCAATAATTCCCTGATATGGGATGGTGAATAGAATTGATTCAGAGCTTTAAGAAGGAAGAGAGGAGTTTCAATGAAGACATTTTCTTTCTCAAGTCTCTACTTCCAGCTAAATAGTTGTGGCTTGCAACAACTACTCTTCCCTCCTGGATTCCACAAGAAGAGAAGACAGAAAAACTAATACCTTGAGCCACGCCATATCTTATATTTTTGCCTGAGCATGACCCTGTGCAAAACATACAGCAATGCTGAAGCTGGCATATGGAGATACCATAAAGCAGAGAGGAAATGGAACTCATATGAGAAAAGACTTGAAACTACAGATAAATGTTACATGACTACAACATGGCAAGCATGCTCTTTTACTGCTAGGGCTTCCCAGGAACTGGAAGTAAGCTTGTTTAAAGATTAAGATAGCTTCCCAAGAGACACAGTGTACTTTACAATGCAACTCAAGGCTTGATGAAAGGATTTCTAAAAATAGGAAAGGGACAATTTCTTTTCTTTACTTAATTTTATTTTCTTTTTTCTCTAAGCATTAGATAACAATGAAATACTGCAGAGCTTGCGTTCCTAGAAAAAAGCATTTCTAAATTTTGAACATTATAAAATAGCAATCCGACACATTTTACACTGTGCTTATCATTCTAAGATATTCTATAACCTTCTACAGTTGAAAGTATTTGTCATAGAGATACTGGCTTCTTCCATTTCAGTTGGGGCATGGGTATGTAATATATGTTGCAAAATAATTCGTGCAAAAGAAATTTAAAACAAAAAACCTACAGCATGATGAAACCAAAGCTGAAGCAGTATTGCATTGAATGATAAGGAAAGAAAGACTGAAAAAACAGAGATAAGCTGTCTCCAGAGATGTTTTTCCCCAAGAGATTTTTTTCTGTCTAGCAAAACTCAAGGATGTTTATTTCAGAGCAGAACTCCAGTAAAACACAATGGATCAATCACCAAACTCTAAAAAAAACCTTTTAGCAGACCACAGCAAGAAAATAAGAATGAACGGATATGCTGAAAAAGCAAAAATCACCAGAAAAGCAAGAAGACCCCCACCGAAAAGAGTATAAAACGGGACTCCACCACAGCAAGGACGGTGAACCACGGGGATTCGGAGCAATAGAGTCTGAATTGGGTTCACCCAGTGCTGATTACCTGACTCTGCACTATTTTGCATATGACTTCTTCAAAATTTATTCTTTGTCAATTTTAATAAATTCTCTTTTAATTATTAAATTGGCTGGCTCATTTATAACAGGTATAACAGTCAGGTGTTACTTCAGACATCAATGAAATTTTGCCATACAATTGCAAGATGTGTTCTGTGCAAACTGCAGAACTAAGGAGAGGCCAAGCAATGTACTAATGCTCAGGACTGCAGGCCACTTATAAGGCATATTCCCAGCAATGGTTAACTATGTTTTTCATTTTAACTTCCAAGCCTACTGTATAGAATGGTACAGAAACCTGAAAAAGAAAATAAAACAGAAAGGAAAAAACAAGTTCCTGTCATATAAAATAATTCCTTTTTCTGACAGGTCTAATGAAATAGAAATTCAAGACTACAGTTACAAACATGATTGTGGAGGGATACAACTGGTGCAAGCAGCTGAGTTTGCAAGCTGCAGATTGAGATGCCAATTTAAACACAGATTGAGCTCTTTGTAGGAGACCGAGACAAGAGGCTGTGAACTCTGTGGTGCCAGCCAAGTGGATGGACACTGAGACACTGCAGGAGCAGTGAACTGCCAGACTTTTGGATAACAAAAGGCAGAAAGACCAATGGCATCAAAAAAGTAGGAGACATAGCAGGAGCAGAGGACTCAGAAGGAAGAGAGAGATGAACACAAAATGTGGTATTAACTCATACTTGATTTTTACCAACTCAGTACAAGAAAAAAAAGTTAAATGAATTTCTGAAAGTTTAGACACCCTTTTGCATTTTCACAGCTCCCAAAATGCCATTAACACTTCTAAATATTTAGTTCTGGCATATGTGAAAAAAAGGCATTGCTGAGGTTTCAAGTCTCTTCTAGGTTTTCAAGGGAAATTTGAATTAGATTAAAGCAAATAGTAACCCTAAATCAGGACGGTAAACCTAATTTTTGCATTAATACCTCAAGGGTATTTTAGCTAGTACAACACAGATCATTCTGGTTCGACATAACATCATTCACTATGTTGACACGGTTATCACAGAGAGCCAAACCACAGAAATAAATACAGTTCACAGTACTGTTAGTCTAGTCAAAGTCTGGGCATTCTTGTGGGCTAGCCCAGGCAAAAATTCCTGTTTGTATAGACCTCTCAATGATTTTCAGCCCACTGGGGTAAGGAAATATTTCAGATTTGTGTACTCACTGTTTTTTCTTGTGGACTCCCGTTAGGCACCTCCACAACTCTGAGGTCATGGTCCACCCGCAGCCTTGCCCTTGTGACAAACTGGATGACTGATGAACTGTCCTGAGATGTAAAAAGAGGAAGAACTGGACTTAACAACAACAAAAGCACCAATCCCCCTGCCAAAAAATGCCCAACAAACCATCAAACATTTGCCAGTGTAATAAATACACCCAGACAACACTTAGTGAAGGCTACGTTGGCAGTTAAGTACCAGCCTGGTTAAAACTCTGCTTTGAAAAAATATACTTTATGCTCATAACAGACATATACCTGAGCACATTATTTCAGATTATGAAAAACCCAGGTATGTTAGACTTTCAACACATACTTTGTATTTGGTTTGTTAATGTTTCCCATATCTACCATGAAAGCAAGACATTTCCAATGACACAGGCAGGCTCAATATTAACCATGAAAAATGTTCCGATTTGTTTTGCAAGTGACAGAAAAATAATATACAGAAACTGGAATAAACTACAATATATCCCAGGGGGAGACCATCTTATTTGAATCTGTGCATGGTAAATATCTTAATTATTCACTGTACAATTCCTCTCATTAATAGATATTTCTCCAATAAAATGCCCGGTGCATTTTAACAGGCATATTTCAATAAAGTGCCATTCCAACTTACAGATTAGTCACTTGTATGAGGTTTGCCTTGGGAAGGATACATAATACGTAGAAAATGGCGTGCACTGGTGATACTTAAACACATGTAAATACTGTATGTCTTTTAAAGTAGTGTTGCCAAAAGTAATTTTAGAAAGGACCCAGCAGATAGGATGAATCCCGGCTATTTGCAAGTCTGAATTTCCCAGAAGCATATTTTGCATGCATTCAGTCACTTGCTTACATATTTCAGCATTTATATAAGCATGTAACAAATACCTGAAACTTCTGGCCTTGACTGTACTTCCTGTTTTCAAATATGAGCAAACATTAACAGACATACTGGTTTCAATTGGAAAAGCTCAGGGCTCTTAATTATTTTAGCAACTGTTTTCTAATAAGGGCTCTTTCTGATGCTTTCAATCTAACAACTATCAAAGACAGGTTTTTTTTAATAGACTCATGTTACCAGCTTTCTCCTCCAATTATCTTGTTTCCTCATAACCTTAGAGCATCTTGCCAGAATTAGAGTCAGCATTTTTATAGGAAAAGGAAAATAAATCAAAATGCAGTAAATCACAAAAAAATTAAAGTATTTGCTGTCTCCTTCAGTGGCTTTAGGGAAGACAGAAATTAACGTGCAACCATTTGTTTCTTGTCATAAATGTTAAGCTCAGCATTAATGTGGTCATGATGCATCTTTTTTGAATAATAATAATTCCAAGTAAAAATGACAAAATACTGCCATATCTCTGTTTACACAGAAAGCTAATACATAGCTGGACAGTTTACATTCACTTACATTTTTTAGAATGGAAACTTTCAGAAATCAATTAGATTTTCAGAAATCTCTAGCCTTAACACCGTGCACACAATTAGGAGTCTCATGTGTCATTTTTCAATGTATAAATTTCTGAACTAAATTTATTTCTATCTTAATGGGTAACGGGTGGGTAAGAACTAGGATTAACACCTCCTTACACACTGTTAGTAAGTAGATCCATTTTTTTGATACCATGCTTATTTTTCACACACTAGTAAACAGAGGAAGAAATGCAAGTTTTGAGTTCATTGGTTCACATAAGCACACTGTCTTGGTTTGAAAGACAGGTATCTGCTAAGGAGGGGAAGGATCTCCCTAGTAAATGGAGAATTCGAAACCCTTCCCTCCAAATTATTATAATTTAGAAAATTAAAGAGGCTTTCAGGCAGAGGTATGGGGATAGGAATAACAGTTCTTTACTTGTATGTATAACAAGACAAACGAACAACAACTACTACAGCATTAATAGTAAACAGAACCAGGGAAAAAACAAACAAACAAAAAACCCAAAACAAAACAAAACAAAAAAAAACAACAAAAAAACCAACAACCAAAACCTCGAGGGGCTTTGTTTCACAAACTCTGGGGCAGTCTGATCATTTGAGAGGACCAATCTGGAACGGTGGAAAAATCCCGGGCTGCTCGGTGAGAGCAGAAGCTCCACCAGTGGTAGCTGGAACGGTGGAGGTAGGGGGGCAAGGGGACTGCGGGGCCAGAGAGCAGCAGCAAAAAACCCTCCAAGCAGTGCCAAAGAAAATGGCAGCTCCAGCAGGGCAGGAGGAGGCAGCTCAGAGTTCCAGGGCACACGAGCAGATGATGGTTGATTTTCTCAGGAACGGATTTGGTGGTGACAGCGAACTCCTCCCGCAGCAAGGAGCAGCCCAGCCATCCTCTCTCTGATGCCAAGAGCAAGAGAGAGAAGCTGCCCCAAGCCCTGTCCTTTACCTGCCCCAAAACCCTCCCCCTCCCAACTTTTGGCCACCACTTTTTTTGGTCAAGCACCCATAAGCACCCAGTAGTTAGTCTCCTAGCAACTTTATGGGGAAAAATTCTCTAAGTAAAAAGGAACAAACCTAACCCTCAACATACAGTTAAATTGACATTGAAGACAACCTACAAGGAGACCATGTACCTTCTTGAGTATCTCGGTATTCAGCAGCATGTAGATATTTATATCACAGGACTCTGCTTTAGGTAGTGAGCTTAAGTTGCAATGTACAATTAAACAAGATCTGTCTGGTCTCTCACAGTCCTACAGGAAATACAGAAAAAGTTGTTAGGCAAAGGAGGTAAAAATTCAATGATATATTGTGTGACAGCAAACACACCAGAAAACTAATTACATAGTTAACTGCTATAATACACCATTCCTGCATTGAAATAGCAATTTTCAAGACCTTAAGATAGCTGGATACAGATGCCTGCATGAAAGCAAGCCAGGTAAAATTTCCTCTACAGAGCTGCTGAGCCAGGCAAGCATTCAGGATTGGAAGGAACAGGATCACAGCTGCACATCAGCCCTCTGTGTGGGCCAGGCACCAAATACAGTGCAGTCACCCACTACCCTCATATGCCTTTGACCTCATATGCCATGTCAGCTAAATCCCTTTCTATTGCACTTCCTGAAACTTCCTATTTACTTTTAAAAAACAGACAATTACAATTACTAAATGTCCCCCCAGCACATCATCAGTATTTTTATATATGCTCCATAATGAACTATCTAATTCAGATCTTCATGACAAACCATGCAAAATGTTTTGTAAAATATTCTGTATGTTCAAGTGGTGCCATAACTGGTACATTTCTTACCAATATGTTTCTGCCAGACTTTGTGAAAAAAGCAAATATTGTGTGGAAAATATTTTCATTCTCTTGAGGAACAACACATGGGCTGTGGTTTCTATGGAAAGAACAGCTTCCTTTGTCCTGACCAACCTGCATGCACAATTATAAAGCACAATTATTATTCCAAATTAATGAAATTATACAAGAAGGTTGAATTAGCCTGTCCACACCTAAATCTGAGCTAAATGTCTAGACTCCCATTAATAGTCAAAAGAGAAAAATAACCACCTTGGGAGTCAAATAACCCTAAAGAAAGTATCTGAAGTAAGCCAGATGAATCATCCACTAGAAATGTTTTGACTGGACAGGATACAAATGTGTATAACCTACCTCACATGTAGGTGTCTGTGTTCTACATGTCTAGAGACAGAGGAGAAAGACCTCAGCAAAATATATTATGACATAGAATTTCAGATCAATAGTTGCCCTAGGTACAGAGATAGTAGGCGGAGTTTAGCATTAGGGCTGACCTGTTATAGATACATATTATAAAGCTGGCTTTTCGCAAATATTAAAATGAATGCAATATGTATAATGTTGGAAGGCTTTTGCTGTATTAACATAGTTTCTTTTATGTTGGGAGTCCTAGAAACTTAGAATTTGGGGTTTTAGTGTATAGTAATACATATGAATCAAGATGGAGAATTTGGGGTATTGTCTTTATCCTTCTTCACCTTCTTCTTCCTTCTTCTTCATGGGTTTAGGTGGTTTTCTGTAACTGGGTGAAGAAGGTCTGCATTGCAGGCCTTGGGTGGTCATTACTGGGCCAAAAACATAAATAATATAGGTGTCACCTTGGTATTGGGTAATTATCACTTAAAAGACTTTGGAAAGAGTTAGAAGTGCTCCATTTTACCTTCATTTTCTTAGAGCTCATGGTGCATGAGTCTGTAAATACTGTAAATAGGTAAGTGATAATAAACATTCCAAGTCTGAACTCGAGCTTGGCATTTCCCAAGTATTAATTATCCTGATCTTGGCAGAGAAGAAAAGAAGTAAAACCCATCACAAATGGTGCCTATTGTGTGAGGAAAAACACCTGCTAGTGCCAGGTCAGGACCTCCCTGAAGAAAAAAGCAGCAGAAAGCTGGAAAAAGGAAAAAAAAATCCCAGGGGAAAAGAAAAAACAGCTCAGATCCAGAAAACTTGTGTCAGCTGGTCAGAGATAGGAATCTTGGAGACTGAGGGAGAAAGCTGCTGATGAAGTCAGATCCTTTGCTTTATTTCTGTTTCGTAATAGTCTTATTTTTTTATTAAACCCTTTTTAAAAAATTTACCAAGAAAGTGAACCTCGTTTTTCAGACCCAAAATCTTTCTCTATATTAACCCGCACAAATTTGTTTATTGTCTCTTTAAGACTTGGACTTGGAAGCAGAACCTCTGTGTTTTACTCCAGCACACAAAATGGGGAGGGGTGCTTCGTGCCTTTACATACAGGGAACAGAAACATGGAGCTCTCCCTTCCATTCTTTCCGGGCTCTTAAGCATTTCAAAGTACCTTTCGTGGCTGTCGTAGGCCATTTGAGGGGGTGGGAAGGGACTTGCCCGCTGCTGCTCACAGCCACCACACCAGAGGTCAGAGCTGCTCCACGAGTTCCAGCTGCTCCAGCAGCTGCGCAGCACCAGGGACAGCCCCTGGTGGGCAACATGGAGCAGGCAGCACAGCAGATTGACTGCTTCTCTTTTTTTTCTTTTTTTCTTTTTTTTTTTTGTCCTTGTTCCCTGTTGGTTATTTGGTTTGCGAAGCGGGGGGCGGGAAGGAGGGGGAGGGATGGAGGGAGTGAGTTTAGGAACATTGGAGGCGTGTTTGCTGTGTTTGCTGTGTTGTTTCCTTCATTCTCTCTCTCTTGGCTGCATGGTCCAGGGAGGGCATTCTCTACCATTTTGTCTGTGTTCCCCAGAACAATTAGGAGCATCTCTTCTGCATTTGTGCGTGGGTGTCGAACTGGTTGACTGTGTGTTTCTTGATTATTGCTGTTTTCTTTAAATAAACAGGGCTTGGGTTTGGTTTTTTTCTTCACTTGTATCTCTTCATATTTTTCTCTCCTTGTTAGTGGAAAGTGGAGAAGTTAAAACTAAGGGGAAGCAACTTATTTCGGAGACCTATCCTGTAAAATGGTGTTAAACTAACAAAATAGTGTTACCCTTGTACTACCTTTTTTGATGTTTTGATCTGATGTACTCAGGTACACCCCTGTTTATATCAGAACTAACAAGATAAATCTTTGTGTAAATGCAGATGCCTAGGCACTAAATCTGCACTTTTACCTTTAACAGAAATTGTACAAAACCCCGTTTGTGTCATGAGCTTATTCACTTGTCCAAGAAAGTAGATGACTGAGGCAAGTAAGACTTGAAGAGTACCAAATTCTGATAAAATGAGCATCAGTCAAGATAATCTTGCTCAATAAAAGCCTTCTCACTTTTTGCAACTTATGAATATTTACTGAAAAAAATTACCAAAATTTAATAAAAACTGACAACAAAGTATCAGCAAATTCTTCCATCCTTAAAGCCTGTAAGAGTGATAGAGGGAGATTTTCTCACAAACCACCAATTGACATTCTTACACATGCTGACCTCCTCACATCCTCTGACAGGATGAAAAAATTAAAAGCTTGCACCTTATTTGATTCATAAATCCTTGAAAGAGGGAGAAAACTCCCCGACATTATTGCATACTCTGAGTCCAATTCAGCTTTACACAGTTTGTATCTGTGTTAAGTATTGTGAAAAAAGAAGCAACCCCCAAAGGTGTATCTAGATGCATTTTAAATGCTGTTTTAAAAGATTTTTCTAGATTTTTTTCTAGATTGTTTTTTCTAGATTTTAAATGCTATTTTCCAGACAAGTGATATTTATGTCACTTTGAAAGATGCACCTTTTCTGCTTCACTGGCCCACAAATTCTTCATCACCTGTTCTTTCCAGTACATATTCCCAACATGATTTAACATAATCTGTCCTTACATTCCCAACAGATATACCCAAAGTTTACAGTCTCCTTAGGCTCAGTTGAAGATTAAGACTATGATTTGTCCAGATCACCTGAAATGAGTCTTCATTATTTATTTTAAGTAAGGGATTCACAAAGCCCACAGACATTTATTTCTTTGATCTTTCACAGGGAAATTAGATCCATATCAACTAGATATGTTAATGTTAAATTATGTTAAATGAAAACCAGCAAAAAGTCAGGATCTATTAAGTACTTTTTCTTTATTCCTGAAAGTTTAAATTACAGATGTCATTAGATTTATGCAAGAGATACAGGAAGGACAGTACAAGTTTCTGTGCTACACAAGCTTTTGGCATAATCCCCAAATAGTCCTGATTTATATCTTGTAAAAGTACAGTGTAAGAATGAGCCAAAGCAGAAGTATCTCACAAGACTAAATGGAATTGTCTAGCATGAAGCAATATAAACCTTTCTACCTGAAGTTATTATCTCTTCTTACACTGAAGATTGGCATCATTTTTAGAGCACTTTAGCTGAAACAGAGAAAGACTTTCCAAAATTGTTGGGGTTTAGCAAACTATTAGCAAACAGTTTAAGGGTTTAGGCCACATTACCTGTAATGTAACTTCACAGGTGAACTGAAACCAGTGGCCCCTTCTAAATTTAACCTCAATCCATTATCAAAGGTAAATCCTCTCATTTTTTCATGGCCCTGTATCCAGCACAAGATGTCAACCTGGGAAAAGGAAGTTATGTGGGAATAAAGCTTAGAAGCAGGACTCAAAGTACTGCTGAACTCATTACAGAAGTAGATGTGCTAGAGGGCTACAAGCCCTGGCAAGTTGAGGCAAGACCCTGAAGGAGGAAGAGATCAGGGTGTATGTATATATGTTTGTGTGCAAGACAGTACAGGCCTGTACTAGTCTGTATTAGCCCATAGCTAAGCAATGTTACTAAGAAACATAGACATGGTTGTTGTGCTTGAACGATACATATACCAGCAGTGTGTTTGATAAAATTGGCTTCATGATGCAAACCATGGAGACCCCGTCTCTTCAATTGCCTGATAAAGTTAAATACAATTTCAAAATAGGCTGGACAGGACAGTCGAGGACCAAGCACAAGAAGTAGGTATTAGCAGCTGATGCGGGTTTATGTGCAAATGATTGGAACCTCTTGGAAGAACGAGACAGAAAAACAGGAGAAAAACTGGCTGTTGCTTCCAACGAAGCATTATGTACAATCTCCCTGTTGCATTGCTGGTATATAAGAAACCAAGGGCTATTCCCGTATTTAATGACTGACATTTTACAAAATAAATGGGTGAGCAAAGGTGTATCTTCAGCTCGTTACTTATACTAGCAACACTAAATTTCCACTAATGCAAAAGAATTCATTATGATATTGAAACTTAAGATTTCCAGGCTCTTCCAGTAAGTCTGGGATTCCCCTCTTGAGCTAAACCATCACTAGTTGTGGAGGAAGGCCTCAAAGTCAACAGAACTAAGCTGATACAAAGCAAGCATGAAGGTGGAATACAGATGTGAGTGCACGTGATCAAACCAAACCCATATCCAACTTTATAAAAAGTGTGTGGGAAAGTTCAGGGAAAATATCATGAGACACAAGATATTTGGAACAGCAGTTTTACTTGCAGGAAACATGCTCAAGGTCTGAACACAGGCCAGTAATTTCACAAAACTGTTAGCATTGTTCAGCTCTGTAATGAATGCCTTTCTCATCATCACTGGGCTATACTGACTCCAAAGGACTAGGAGTTAGGCCGTGATCTGGAAATTTCCGGCAGAGTTTTTACATATTTTCCTCGGTATGTTTTTTTAAGCTGTTTTATTTATGTATGAATAACTAAGCAGTGGTTAAAGTTTTCAAACTTGAAAAATAAATAACAGATGTGTTTGTCTGTCTTTGTTTCTAACCATAGCACATTCATCCTAGTATTAGGGAAAAAATGCATGCAAGTATTCTGATTCAAAGATACTGATTCACCTTTTATTAGGTGAACAAAGAATTGATAAGCAGGATTAATCTAACATGTTTTTTCTTATCAGTACTACTTTTTTCTCAGAAAAAAAATGACAAGAAATTCCAGACAAGGTCAGACTTTCAACAGTGGACAAATAAGTTATGTAAATATGTTATCTGACTACTAGCACCATATGCCAAGAATGTTTAAATTCACAGATAATGAAATATGTTTGAATCAGAGCAGTCTTGTTGATTCTGATAATAAATTTAAGAGCCACTGAAACAACAAAATAATTTTTTAAATTACCCATTTTACACAAGTCCTGAAAGATTTCAACTAAAAATAGCAATAATGGCAAGGAAAAACAGTGGCCCACAGTAGCCTTACAAGGCCATGAGAAGAGGCAAGGGGAAACAAAGTGGAGATGCTAAAGCATTATATCAGCTTAGACAAGGAGTACACCATAGCTCTGGCTTCTGCTCCTCTAGACAACAGGAGAATGCTTCAGATGCATGTTTGGCATAAGTCATGCTAATCTGATTGCAATGCCTTTAGATGTTTTTCTGATGCACTTAATATACAGCTTTGATAATATACTGGTTTGACAAGCATGATTCCTGAAACATTGGCCTGGTCATGGCCCTGCAACCAATTTGCACATACTTAGCAGCAATGCCCAGAAGTACTGCTCTCAAAAACTAGTGATTCATACCCAGTTTTGTGACAAAAGCAAAGATCTTCTCATATAAAGTTCTTGACTTACAAGACAGTGGATTCTTTCCTAGACAGAACTGTACATGCCACATGTACACAGTAAGAAGAAACACTTGGTATGATTTAACTGTGAGGTCCACAGAAGGTTCAGGCCTAGGAATAAATGACCACCACCTTACACAAAAATCAGCTTACCACTAGCATTCATAGGCTCCTTATATATTGGCCTCTAGCAGATGAAACCCAAGAAAGGGTTACTGAGAAATACTTTTCCTCTCACTATGATGAACTGTGAAATGCTTAGCCAACATATGAGGCAACAAATAATTCTAAGGGAATGTCTCTATTCAAAAAGCCCCTGAGATCACTTGGCATTTGATGTTCCTTCAGCTAGGTTCTATCTGTCTATAGCACATCCCCTTCTGCAGCCTTACCTATGATGTATTAACCATAAATAACTCCATGTTTATTCTTTATGCAATTGTTGGATTTTCCCCATGGGCTGTGTTAATGTTAGGATGAGGAGCTGTCTTGGGTTATGGAACCAGAAAAATGTGTATTCTATTTCATCTGTTGAAAGCAGTTGGGGAAATGTTTGGTTTTTTTTTTTTCTTTATCTCTTGTAACTGCGGGGGGAAGGGGGCAAATGCTTTCTCATAATGGCCTAGCTGTTAAAACTGGGTGGGCCAGTGGTTCTTATCTCTTTCACCACCATCCTCCCTCCACGGGGATATATGCTGATAATGGGCCATCAAGGCTCACCAATCACATGACACATTCCATCATCCCATTGTGAGATGCTCCACCCAGTGGTGGGGTGGCTCCAGACTTCCTACCTAGATAAAAGGGAGATGGAAGAACACCAGAGGGGCAGTCCTCCACTGGATTCCTCAGAGGACGACTGGACCCATCTCGCCGTCACTGAACTTTTCTATGGGATCATCTCTACTCCACAGAACCGCATCTGTTACTCCAAAAGGATTCATCTGGACTGCTTCTAACACCCTGACCAACAGGGTGTCAGGTCACCTTCCGTGACTCTGTCAGGCTTTTTTTAGGGGTTTTTTGATTGTTTTGTTTGCTTGTCTTTCTGTACTACTACATTTGTACTCTTTTTAATATTCCTAGTAAAAGAACTGCTATCCCTATTCCCATAGCTTTGCCTGAAAGCCCTCAATTGCAAAATTATAATAATTTGGAGGGAGGGAGGGAGGTTTACATTCTCCATTCCAGGGAAAACTCCAGCTTTCCCTGGTGGATACCTGTCTCTCTAAACCAAGACAGGAGCTCTGAAGACTGTGCAGGTAGGTACACTCCCTGTAGGGCTCAAACAGCTCTTGTGGGATGTTTCACTAAAGCAGACCTTTGAATGTATCAGAAAGGTGTCTAAGATTTAAACTCCCCTTAGAGGCAGTGGAGAGAAGGTAGGACTTTGAAGGGGATGATTTTCCTTATCTACTGTAGGCAATTGAAGATTAAATGGGTTATTCTCATTCAAAAAAACTCTTGGGAGGTGAAGAAGATATCTTAAGCAGAAGATGTCCTTTGTTTTCAAGACATCCTCAGAGTTTCCTCCAAGAATTGGTTTTTTGATACCATTTGGTACCTTGCAGAAGACTGGAATGATCTACTTTCAAAGCCAGGAAAGAAATCCAATAAAGATGCTTATTTTCACTCTGATACATGAACAGGGAGGAAAACCCTTCTGTCACCAGATATGCACAGATACCATTGTTTTAAATGTTTCCTTGTTTTTTGCTTCTTTCATTTACACCACAAATCTTGTACATTAGTTATAGAAGAGAAAGGCTAGTCTAAGAGTCAGGACTTAAAACAGGACTGTGTATTAAGAATTTACCAAGCAATTATTTTCTGAATTTCCTTCTTCATTGTTTTTGGCAGGAAAAGTTTTACCAACAGAAAAAATGGTAAATTCTTACACTCACTTCCTCAAAAAGAAGATGAAAAAAATTGTAGACTTTCTTTCCATTCAGTATCCTTCAATAGGAGAAGCTTCCTTTTCTGGCTAGGAAGCTTACAAAAAACCCAATTATATATATTTTTTCCCACACCTCAGCAAAACTCCTGATTACTCCTGGTAATCTGCCAAATTTCCTGCTTCCTTCATAATTCTGATGACAGATTATTTATATATCCATTATATTTCATGTCTTTCTTTATCTGAAATTTCCTTTTATCAAAAAGCAATTCACCCATCTTTTTCAAAATTAGAATTCACATATTCAACCAAAAAAAAAAAAAAAAAATAGGGGCTGTGGGCTATTCACAAAGTAGCAGCAATTTCAGCTGACCCAAATATTAATCGAACTGATTTGAAAGGCCATGATTTTTTGGGGGACAGTGTTGTAAAATTTCAATACCTAAGTAATTTGACAAATTTCACTTTTGTTTAAAATCTGATCATGAGCAGGTGACAATTAAACAAGAATATCATGGTGCTGTGGCCTGATTTAATATATGGATCACAATGTTTTTCCCCATATTTCAATGGCCTTGATTTTTATATTATTAGACTCCCTTGAGAGACAATTATTTTTTTACATTCAAAATGCCTTTTCAAGAACGTCCTCTTTAGAATTTTCAAAAAAATCCACTGCTTACACAAATACCATGGCACTTTCATTTTTAGAAGATTGGGTCAAAACAACTGGAAAATGTCAAAAAATTTGTTCAAATCTGGTTTCACCAAAAGATCCCAACTAGGAAGCCACAGAAAGCTTTCTTCCATGTTAAGAAGTTTTGCTTCATTTTCAAGGATGCACTCAGCAATGCATAAAAAGATTATTTTGAAACACTGAAAATGCCATGAGCTCTGACCAAGACAGCTTTTGTATTATGATGCAGATGGAAAAAATGTGGGGTTTTAAAAATTTATTTTAAGGTGTTAACCCAGGAAAAATCTTAATTTTATGGCTGGGCAGCCTTTCCTGTATAACAATGGAAACTTAAAAGACAGCAAAGTTCCTCCTTGCACCAAATTTATTTTCGTCATGCTGACACTAGAAACTCTTTCTGGGCTGCTCTGCAGTCCTGGTCCCTGCTCTTGTCTAAAGGCAACTGTGCCATGCTGGAACACAGTATATGCTTCTGCCTCTCTTCACAGCCATCCAGGACGTGGCAGATGCACTAGTTTCTCCTGCAAGGGAGAGGGCTCCTAGGCAAAGCCAGATTCAGTTGATATCACTGAGGTGCTCTACACTGGGAGTGAGGCAGGAAACATCTCCAACTGCCTAAGCAAAAATGTTTTGGAACAGTCATTTAAAAAGTGAAAGAGGCAGAAAGGTCAGATAGTACCTGTACAATTTTCTGTATAAATTTCTGTACAGTACATTCTCTGGAATGAATAATTTCCTCCAGTAATCTATCTGTGCCTTTAAATACGGTGTCAAAATATGTGTATGCCAGTGTGTGTGTATGTCATTGAAATGAAGCGATTACAGGCAGTATGATTAACACAAAGGGTTAAAATAAATCTTGCTGTAAGTGTGGGATGTTCCTGTACAATCTTTCTGTCAAATGTAGCAACCAGCAGCAGCATGAATTGCTGCTGGAAAAAAATTTGCTCTATCAAATACTATTAGCAAATATTTCTTTCTTCATATGCTTGGACTGCACATATATGTTTTCAGAGACAAGACCTGAAATATCAAATTACATAGATAAATAAACCATCTACCAACAAACAAAAGGTTTTCTACATAATTATATCGATATACAGGTTTGCCTCTCTATGTGGAGCATGTAGCTGTGAGTTTGACAAACTCAACATATGCCTCAAGGAATACTCAAGCCCAACTACACTTTAGAGACCTTTGACAGTCCTTTTTTTAGCTTAGTTTTAGGTTTTAAACACCAGCATTGCAGCAGACAAAGCATATTATTCCTATGCTGGAAGATAAAACCTACAGATAATAAGCAGAAATTACACTTAAGGTTTTAAAACTGACAAGACTTCTTTTACATTCTGTAAGTGAAGAAAAACCTCAATTAGTTTGGGACCTTTCACGGACTGAGACGCAAACTTTAACTCTTCTCCCTAACTTTTTTCTGCTCCTTACAGACGCTACTGTGCAAATACAGGAAGAAAAACTACATGACTGCTATACAAACTGGCCTTAAAAATGCAACCTATCATCAGCCAGCACTTGTAGCTCTGGGACTGACTCAATTTTACTTTTTCTCTTTCAACATTCACAGGAGAGATTAATGTTTATTTTATATGCTTTCCCAAAGGAACAGTGCAAGCATTTCTAGAGTCCCGTGCTCAGGCAGCCATCAACATAAAAGGTAACATGTAAAAGGAATTCTCTTCAATTCTTCCATTAATTCATTCAGTTTTTCTTTACTTTTTAAAATCTTACTGATATCCAACTATCATAAAGGCCCAATCTCACCTGTGTAGAAAGAAAAAAGAAGTGTGAAGTGAATATGCCAACTATAATAGGATAACTGGAGGACTTCTCTTTGTCCTTCCAAGAGAAGGACTTTTAATTTTGCTCCCTAAACAAGAAGTGATGGGAAAAGTTGGACAAGGAACTAGTGGCCTGGGCTAGCTGGCCCATTTAAGGTTGATGGGACAGGAGTCACAAGACTGAAGTTTAACCCATTTTTCACTCTATATAATTCTCAAGATCTAAGTTTAGATACCTAGGGAAAATCAGGGAAACTAGATGGTTTCTGTGTTATCAGTGGAGACTGGCAAGTGCTTTTTTAGAGCCGCTCTATGCCTCTCTCGCCAGTAATTGCTAAAAAAACATAGTAATTAAAATATATTCTATTAATAACAATTACTAAAAAAGTAATTACTAGACTTAGACATCAAGAGTTACATGCAAGGAGGGAGCTTGTTATCAAAAAACTGAGATCAGTATTTCTTTCCCTCCTTCTTCCAAATTCCCTTTTATCTCATTGCCTAGATTGCAAACTCTTTCTGAAGAGACTGTCTTGCAACATAGGCATCTTACTTTCCAACAAGATTCTTATCTCAGTGATGGTGATAACATTTTTTTTATATTCTCAGTATTGATTCACCCAAATAGGCTCTGCTTGGTACCTCCAGAGGAGGGAAGAGGATCATCCAGTTCAAATAGACAAATTTGGTTTCCAAGTGTTAATTCCTCATAATTGTATTTACGTTCAATGAAAATAAAATAAACCAGAAGGCAAAAATCTGATCCAGTTCCATAAAGCCAGCACCAGAATAATCCTGGACACATTGTTAATTTATGAACAGCTTCAGGAAATACTCTGGTTAATTAAGTAGGAAGTCCCATTGTGAAAACCTTCTTGGCAATCCTAGAAAGCAGCTCCTTAGCTGGCAAGTATGGTAGTGCTTCTCTTGCCCTTGTGTATCTCTAGTTGGAAACACAAAGGAAATTACTGATCTTTCAGCTCAAAACAAAAAAACATGAACAAATATAATGAGCATTGTTTTTCTTCCTGGAAAAATAGATAATCAACGGCTTGAAGAGTGCAGAATATACTCTTGCGTTAAGACTAACTTCTCTGTTTGAGTGAAGCTCTTCTATGTCATCATCTATACTATTTTATCGCAACACTTTTACTAACAAGCTGAGGTATTTAATTTATTATGTTTTTAACCTGGCTGGTTTTTAACCTTTGCAAGAAAGCAAATAGAAAAATACATAAAAACAAGCAGCTACTAATTTGACTTAAATGTTTCCAAAATATCATTTACCACTGCAGAATCTGAGCAATGTCAAAGTGAAATTTCCCAGCTAAAATTATTTAAAAATTTCTAGTATCTTCTATTCAATAAAAACTTCTAATAGGGAGGAAGTTCAATTATTTGGTTTTTTTTTCCCTAGTTTTCTTACAATTATCTATTTTTTGTGTACTTCTGGCTTTTATTGTTGATTCATTCCCTTTATATATTGGGGGTTTCACTGGGGGAAGTGCTGCAGAAACTGCAGTGCTGCTCCTAATAGACCTTGAATTGTGTCTGAACGTCTCTAATGCAGAACTCCAAATGTCAAAATATCTCCATGATCTGAATTTGTCTTGAACAAAATGTTAAAACAGTTTCTGCTGTAAAGCCAAAAGCTCAAAATGGCAGGAACAAATGAAGCATAAGGGCTGTCATTTCCTCTAAGACCAACAGATAATACTTCCTATTAACACCTCCCAGAGATACAGACGGTTTCAGTGAGCCATATGTGACTGTCTTCCTGCTATTAATTTGTGTCTGAAAGACTAGCTCAATCAACACAATATGAGGGAGTTTACTCCTGAAACTATCTTGTGTGGTTTATGTGTATTTGAGACAAGCTCCAGTGCTTTAACTATGGATTTTGACTCATAAATTTCACTGCTTTACTGTGTATCAGAGAAGTGGCAATAGAATTACTAGCTTTAAGATAAAAACCATTATGTCACCAAATCCCAAGTGCTGTATTGTGGAGGCCCTTGAGCCTATCAGGGGAACTTCCAGGACAATGCCCTGGAGGAATTTACCATAGGCTTCAAGAATGACACACTGCTTAGGGTTAGAAAAAAGGCTTCCCCCTTGGTGCTCTGCAACACTATGGTAATCTACCTCAGTTTTGCTTTTCCCATTGGCCTGTTGGCTCTGCCCACCTCTGTTGTTCATACATCTCCCAGTTCTAGAGGGTTCTCCTTTCCCTGCTTCCCCATTGGTTTTTTTATCACTGATTGTCCAGCCTCATATTCCCTATTTGTTGTTGCCCTTTGCCCTGCCCCTGCACTGCCCTTATGCTCTCCGTTCACTGGCCCCTGATGCTCTGCTCCACCCCTACTTGCCCTTCTACTTAACCCTGAACCCTCCATTACCCTTGTCTTTTGTCCCTGGACCCCTTTGGCATGTGGCTGCAATAAACCCAGCTGGAACTCTATGCAGAAGACCCTTCCTGTCTTCGCTGACTTATCTGTGGCATGTGTGAGTGTGGATTAAGTGACTGCTTGTGTGCCTGCCTGAGCAGCTTCCTGAGAAGACGCTTTTGGGGAGGTAGTGGCAACCACCATCTGTGGTGATTCATTTTTCTTAAATGATTGTTCTGTTCTCCCTCAAAATGTGTAGTTCATTACGAAGTTGTAACCCCCCCTAAGTTGTCATTCATTGTAACCCCTGTCCAATACCTCATCCTCAATGCCTCATTGGTTTTACCCAACCCCTCCTACCTTCTGTTCCCATTGGTTCATAAGATGTGTTCTCCTCCCCTATCAGTATCCCATTGGTCCAAGCCTTTGATCTGCCCCCTCGCTGGAACTCTCCTAAGGGATGAGTGAGGCATTGGGCCCTTTCTGTGGGGCTCTCTCTCTCTGGTGCACTGGCTTTCTGGCATGCTTGCCTCTTGCTCTCTCCTTTGGGAGCCATGCCCCACCCCTCCCAGTGTGGAACCCCTGAATAAACCCCATCTAATCAACACCCTCAGAAGCCATGTTGTGTCTTGCCTGCCTGTATGCTACCATTGGCTGTTGCACAGCCAAGAGACTTTCCCCCAAAGACTCCGGTAAGGCTCTTGTACTTCCCCTTCCTTCCTGGACCCAGGGGTAAGTTGTCCCCAGCCCCTGCAGCTGCTAGCTGGGCCCAAAAAGAGCAGGGGAACAGCCATCCATCCCCACTGCTACACTCTATCAAGAGTGTATTTTACAGATAAATGACAATTCCTAATCCTTTGTATTAATGACAGCTATTTTCAAAGTTTTGTCAACCCTGACAGCTAGAATGGCTGGATTATAGGCATAAAGAAAATAATGGCAGAAGCACCTGCACTGTTTGAAAGGATTCTATTACCTTACTATCTTTATTGAAGTCTAGATTCTGGGAATAAGTAAAATAAGCAAAATAAGCTCAAAATATTTAATGACTCTGCTTACAAAAATTGTCTTGGAAAAACAGCTGTTGTAAACCATTTCCTAAAGTTCATTTCCTTTTAGGTTTCTTTGTTTAATTATATCTGTTCTATAAGAAATTGAAAAACTCCATGATTTTTGTTCCCTTTTCAGTCAATAAAAACTCACAGGGAGAGAGCAGAAGGAAAGAGAGAGGGATACCTTCTCTGTTACAATAAAGGCTTGGATACATTGGTTCAGGTAGGTTTGGGATACATTGGTTCAGTGCCTGGCTCTGACAAAATTTCCTGTGTGAAGTCAAGCAAATCTTTTGGTGTTTCAATTACGTATCTGTAAAACAAGGATAACCACTATCCCACACAGAATTTTCTTGGCTCACATTTATTAACATGCTAGAGGTATTTAGAAAGTCATGCAGGAGAATTCTACTGGCCATATACTCAAAATCAGTAGTCAAAATTACTGGAGTGTCAGTGTATCAGGCAGACATCTCTCATAAAAACATACTTGCCTGCTACCTGCAAAGAGGTGTCACAACAGCAGTTTAACATTTCTACAAAAACAAATTTCAAAGTACAATTCAGTCAAATAATGTGCAGAGAAATGCAACCTGTTGTTGGGGAAAGAGGAATACAAACCCTGCTAGCATTTATTACCACAGTGCTCAGGACCGCACCACACAGCTGGGACCTCCTTTACAAGACGACTGACTTTAGAGGAGATAACCGACATTTGGGGAGATAAAATCCATTAAGATTCCCACCTCTCTGCTGTGAACATACCCTCTCCTATAGCACAGAAAGACCAGAGAATGAACAAGGAAACAGGTCGTGATATTTTGGCAGGAAATGTGTCAAAGGAAAGGAGATCTTCTACATAAAAAGCTGGACTAAATAGACATTAAAAGACAGTGCCACAGAAAATAATACATATGCTGGAGAACTAATCAAGTCTGGTTGGCGAGTTGACTCCATCCATACACTACTATTGCTTCCTACAGTATCCCATGTGTTTCTCAGTCATTCTGTCTTTAGTGTCCATCTGTAAGCCATATCTATATTTATTTCATACCTTCCAACAGCAAAAATCTTGGAAACCTGCTTAGAAAGATCTTTTAGATCTATATTTACACATATTCAATGACACTGTTACGTACATAATAGGTAATACTTTTCAGCTGAAGGACTAAAAAAGTAACCAACAACATGAAAGTATAATACTTCCTTTCAGTTATCCCAAAGACCAGGTTTCATTACACAAAGACAGATTACTCTGAATGTCAGCAATAAATTTACCTGAGTAGTAAGGTTTCTGTCTTTTGGCCACCACAGTGTAAATGATGGTATTTTAGTGGTCTAACAAAGGCTTTGAACTAACTAACTAACTAACTAACTGAATGAATGAATGAATGAATGAATGAATGAATGAATGAATGAATGAATGAATGAATGAATGAATAAATAAATATATAAATTTAAATGTAATAATTTGTCTACCACAGTTTATGTTTATGTTGAATTTCTTTGAAATTGACAAAAAACAATATTTTGAAAAGCATTGTGTTGCCAAAATAACTTTCTCTATTATTTATATTTGTTAAAGGAACACTCAAAAGAGCAAATTGTAACATGGACTATAGCAAAATATATAATGTATTCAGCCCTAGCTAATAACCACAGAAAGAAACCCAGGCAATCTGAGTCAGTTTGATAAGGCATCATACTGATATTATATACACCCTTTAAGCCTCCATCAGTCAGGAAGAACTGATTAAGAGACAATCCTCTTTGCAGGTGTGACTTGTGGAAGTGTTCTCTATATTTCCTTCTGCGTCAGTCTGACGTAGTTTTACATGGCATTGTAGGAAACCAGGAACATACAACTAGTTGTCTTTGTCCTAGGTGAAGGAAAACAGACAATCAGCTGAACAGCTGGAGGGGTTCAGCTACCTACCATCTGGCCACAGATGTGAAGAGCCTTTGATTGTCTTAAAAAGCAACAGATTCACTGAGTTTTGGTGGACTTCTTTTGTTTTAGTTATCAGTAGCCCTCACTGCCTCTCTGGGCTAAGAGCACATCATAACATACTCACCATCATCTGCTGAATATGAAATATTTCAGCTCCAGTGGCAGAGAGGCGGTTTGGAATTGAAATATCAAGAAAAGCTCCAGGAAGAGTGCTTGGTCCAGCATTATAAACCTGTTAGAGAAAAAATGAGTACAAATAAAATTACATACTTGAGTTGTCATAAATGGGAAACAACTATGGATTCAGGGCTGGGAGTACAGGTAAATTTGACATCTTGGATAAAGGCTGCCAACTTCTTTGCTCAATGACCATGCCATTAAAAAGAATTACTCCTCCACTTTTAACTTGTGACTTCATCCAGGATGTGGCACTTGAGTAACGAGGGCGCTTTACTCAGCATATGAAATAAGGTGAAAGAGAAACAAAAGGTAGGAGCTTGTGATGCTTCTCAGTTAGAGACATGAGTATCTGCTAGGTGAATGCCAGGTGGTGCAAAGATGGGTCAGCAGTGCTA
>VZUI01050610.1:0-72446 GCA_013401135.1 Cettia cetti | reverse complement strand
CGGCCAGCCCAGCAAACTGCGCGTCGCGAGCGGCTGGGCCCAGAGGATGAGGAGGCTTTGGTGCATCGCCTGCGTCAAAAGACAGAGGAGCTGGAGGAGATGGAAGACCAGGCGTATGACACCATGTTTAGAGCCATCATCTCCTCCCTGGATGACAGCAAAAGCCCCATGAGGTCCAGGTGTATCCTCAGTGATTCACCAAGCCCCACTCTGGAGCCGGCTGCAGGCCCCTCAGAGCCTCAGAGTGCCTGCAGTGGGGCCAAAGACGCTGCAGGAGAGACACCAAAGTTCTCTGAGCTTGTGTCTCTCGACCAGTTGCTGGCCGAAGTGTGCCCTGATGTCTCTGACGACTCGCTGTCCTGTGACGCTCTCATCAGGGAGCTACTGGAAAACTGGGGGCAAGAAGAGCTCCCTGACAGTGAAGTGGCAGGAGGGAGGGACAGCGAGGCAGAGAGCGCCTTGCTCCTCTCAGGAGAAGAGAAAGAAGGACATGTCCTCAGGGATGGGTCAAGAGTCACCCCGGAAGTTGCTGCAGGCTCCCAGGTGCCACACAGCACTTCAGGTGTGACTGAAGACTCCGCAGGAGAGGCAGGAGACGGTGCAGAGACGGCACCTCCTGACCTGTTGGCAGACCCATGCTCTGGCAACTCGCTGGGCTGCGATGCTCTCCTAAACAAGCTCTTGGAGAAGTGGGAGGAAAAAAAGCTCCCTGAGGGAGCAGCATCAGGAGAGAGGGACAGCGAGGCAGAGAGCGCATGGCCGCTCCAAGCGCAGGATGTAGAAGCAGAGGCAGCAGCTTCTGACCTGGACAGCGATCCCTGCAGTGAGGGCCACAGCGAGCCCCTCCCCACGGCACGGCCCGAAGAGGCAAAGGCGTTTGCGGTTTGCGCCTCGCCTGCCGATGCTGTGGACGAGGCCGGCACAGCACGGATGGAGGCTTGCCGTGCCCAGGCCGCCGCTCCCCAGCGAAAGCCCAGTGGGGCTGAGCCGCTGGCAGGGGCTTGCCCGGAGCCTGCCCAGCCCCTGGCACGCAGCGTTCCTGCTGGCCCCGCCGGCAGCGCAGCCGTCCCGCAGCCCCCGGCCCCACGGCGATGGCGCTCCGTGGTCAAGAGGGCCCGGCGGGCTCTGCGCCGGCTCTTCTCCTGCAGCTGCCTCAGGGGGCAGCCAGAGGAGTGAGCCCGGTGCCAGCAGCAGGACGATGCGCAGAGATGCCGGCTCGCCCTGAGGACGCCCAGCTCCCAGGGGCAGCGGCAGCTCCCGGAGGCAACGGTGCCAGCGAGAGAAAAGCATTGCATGCGCCAGTGGATGGATGGGTGGATGGATGGTGCCCAAGGCAGCCACTTGCCAAAGGCAGGTCCTGCCGCCGGCCGCAGCCTCTCAGGCCATGCCAGCAGCAAGGCAGCCTGGTCAGGGAGAGCACGCTGAGGAAGGCTGACAGTGCTGCATTGTAGAATCCCACAAGCAGCTGACTTTTGGCCCAGGCTGCATTTCCAGGGGGCATCCCCACCCTGCCCCAAGGCTGGATTCAGAGCTGAGAAATGCTAGGCACACCCATCCCCATCAACATGGCAAATGTGAAAATGCCTCCCTGGATACCTGCAACATGGACTGGAGAAAGGTGTGGAGCCCAGATGAACCACCCGGGCTCCTCACCTCCACAAGAACCACCGGGACCCCCAGTGCAAAAGCACAGGGAGGCAAATGACTGACAGGACCCTGCTGCTGGAGCCAAGCCTCCTGGACTGTCCTCTTTTTGATCTCTTCCCCACCTCACCACAGCCCTGCTCTTTCCCACTTGCACTTTACCCCTCTCTCCTTCTCATCCCCTTCTTTCCCATCCATATCTCTTTACCCCACATTTGTTGTTCAATAAATTCCCCATTGTTCACTTTGCTGGATGGTCTCTTTGGCACTTCATTCACACACAGGCACCTCTCACTAATCACATCGGGGCACACATCTGCACTCAGCACTCCAGGTGTGGCCTCCCCAGTGCCCAGCACAGAGGGACAATCTCTGCCTTGGTCCTGCTGGCCACACCATTGCTGACACAGAAGGCCAGAAGGCCACCGGGCTCCTTGCGCACCTGGGCACATGCTGGCTCATGTTTGGCCATTCTGAGCCAGTGCCCCCACGGCCTTTCCTGCTGGGCACCTTTCCTGCCACTCTGCCCCCAGCCTGGGGCCCTGCAGGGGCTTCTTGGGACACAAAGGCAGGTCTCAGACCTTGCTTTTCCTGAACCTCACCCTGCTGGCCTCATGCCATCCATCCAGCCTGGCCATATCCACCTGTAGAGCCTTCCTACCCTCCAGAAAATCGACACCCCCACCCACCCAACTTGGTGTCAGCTGCAAACTGAGTGTGCCTCATCCAGGTAATTTACAGTGATATTAAACAGAACCTGCCTACTTGTGATGATATTCTTTAAATCTCTGTGTATTTGATACCAGCATTTTGGTTGTTGTTCGGTCAGACTTGATGTGACCGTGATGCCTTTGCTCCTAAAACCTGTGTATGGAAGAGGTGGAAATTCAGACTGTTATGTTAATGTCCTGTGGAGCTCAGCATAAAACCAATGGATTTGTAAAGCTCTTTTTTGATTTGTGAAACACCTCCTTCTGCTTTATGAGAGAAACTAAACTTTGTGAGGTCAGAGCATTTTTAAGTGGATATGCTTCCTTAGTTAAAAATAAGAATGCTTCAGGGAATTGAATAAAGACACATACTTTTCTAAATAGTGATTTTTTTTGGTTGTTGTTGTTTTTTTTTTCTCTTTCCTGATATTGACATTTCAATTTATGCTAATTTATACCACTTGAAAAACCCAAATAAATCACTCGGGTGGAACTGAAGAGAGGGTGAGTGTAAGGAAATTAAAATTATGAAGTTGATGTCTGTGCTAAGATAGCACTTGAGACACAAAGCATTTGCAATCACTGTAGCATGCATCTAATCTGTATGATACTTAATTAGTTTTTCAACAAGTGGTTTGAATTCCTTTGAAAATTTGTGAACCTTTGTTTATTGCTAACCAGCCTCCTCATGTCCACACAATAAATGATCATAGAGCTGGGGCCATCTGGAAACCTGAAAACAGGATGTTTTTCAAGTCTTGATAAAGATTCAAAGAAAGAAAAAAAAAAGGCAAGAAGGTATCAAAGCTTTTTCCCAGTTATTCCAGATAGAAAAAAATTATGGGAGGGGTCTTGAAACAGCTGGTTTGATCCATTGACTTTCTTTTCTGTGGTATCAAGAAAAAGTTTACATCAATGGGCAGAAGGGCTGAAGGATATGAATTCCAGAATGCTGCCCAAAAGCTAAAGTAAATATTCTGAAACTGGATCTGAACAAGGAGTGACCATGGGCAATCAGTCTGAAAACAGTCACAGCCCCTGGAGCTAAAACTCCAGGAGGACTAGTCTGTAATGTTGATAATAAGACACAAAGATACAATGCTAATCAAGTCCAGGCTGCAAGGTGCCCATCCAAAAATTGTTCCAGAATATGGAAATCCATAGGTTAGAGAAAACTGGGATGAAATTCTGTTGCCAAAATTTCCCTGCTATCAATGCTAATCCAGATACTGAAACAGGTTACCCAGAAATTCTGCAGAGTTTCCATCCTTGGAGATAATAATCAGATTTCTAGGACAAGACTCCAGGAATCAAATCTAATCTCAAAGCCCTTTTTTGAACAGAGGTTTGGACAGGAGGGTTTCTTGAGGCTCATTCTAACTGGAATTTTGTTATGATTCTGAAAACTGTGTGCACCCTTCTTAAAAGAGGGTGAGCTACAAAAGGCACGGGGAAAGAAAGCAGGGACAACAAACATACAGCTTCTATTCTTATCCCACGTTGTTCAGAAATCTTTGCTAAACTCGAAGGTGACACACCGTAATGAGCAATACTCATACCATGTAATTGTATCCAGTGTGCTTGTACAGACACCTGCAGGTATAAGGACATAACAAACACCGGGACCAGCAGGAGATGCACTTCACACTGGGTGATGTACAGAGCTGTGGGAGATGAAGGAGTTGCCCTTTCCTGAGGTAGCAAGTTGTTATTTAGCTGGTCAAGTGCCAGAGATAAAACATGCAGAGAGTCACTTTCCAGTTGCCTGTTTTAATGAAGAGGGATTGCAGGACTGTCACTTTCATAGGAAACAGATAAACCAAAGCTGGACAGAAAAGCTAAATGTGCTGAAATATCTGTGAGGGCCTGGCTTCAAGATCAGCCACCTACAAGGACATATCCACAGTGAGTGACACAGGAGAGAGTCTTTGTCCAGCAGAAGAAGAGTCTACAGAAAATCAGATGAATAGAGGGACAGAGAGAGAGAGAGAGAAATCTCAATGTTTGCACATCAAACAATATTTTTCTTTCATTTCTTCACATTGGTTTTTCTTAGGAATATTTTTAATTTATTGCCACAGATAGGTGAGAATTCCAGAAGTCTGGAGGCAGTAAGACAGCCATGGATAAATTAAAAGATTACTAAATTTTGCTCGCCACCTTTGTTCCTGTAAGTGCTTAATAGCTTGATATATGGGTCTAGAACTGGCTTGCTATGAAAGACATTACTCATTTTAGACCATTTTCTGGCAGTCACATCACATCAGCACAGCTCTGGAAATATTCCCCAGGAAGGCCCAAAGATGAGAGGCGATGGCAGTGCTCTTGTTCCAGAACAAGCAATGAATTTGTGGCAGAAATTGCCAGCTGAGGAACTGTGCCCAGAATCCCAGGGTCATTTCATTCCAATCCCCTCCAATTGGCAGGGACACCTTCGGGTTGTTCAAAGCCGTATCCAGCCTGGCCTTGAACACTTCCAGGGTTGCAGCATCCACAACATCTCTTGGCAATCTTCCAGTGCCTCACCACCCTCACAAAGAAGAATTTCTTCCTAATATCTAATCTAAATCTACCCTCTTTCAGCTTAAAGCAATTCCCCCTTGTCCTGTCACTACATGCCCTTGTAAAATGTCTCTCCAGATTCCTTGTGAGAGTCCTTCAGGTACTGAAAGGGGCTCCAAGGTCTCCCCAGAGTCTTTCTCTTTTTCAGACTCGACAATCCCAATTCTCTCAGCCTTTCAAAGAGTCTGGTTACATGAATATGATTTCTTCACTTATACATCTATAAACTGAAAACTGGGAACCTTCTGCCTTGAAACAGCTGCATGTCAGAGCCCTGCAGAAAGAGCCTGAACCTTAATCCTGAAGGAGCTGGAATGAAATCATCCCACTGGCCAAACTGGAGCTGTATAGCAGGACTCCTTTCTCTTGAGTCAGTGGAATCACTGTGATGCCTTTCAACAATATTTCAGCACAAACCCTAACCCCTTTACATGGCTATTAATCTCACATGCCAGATCTGAGCATAGTTGGAAGCCTTTAGCAGAGATAACACAGCCACAGAGGTTGCCTTGAGGTCAAAGCCTGCTGCTGTGGAAATGAAATATTTGCATAACCTTTTCTTTCAGGAATTTATGTGGTGAACAAATGCACTCATTTAGGTTGCTTCCTCAGTGCTTCACTGAAGCTGCCAGATAGGGGAGAAACAATGTAGTGTATTTTTTTGGAAAAGAACATGATTATCAGCCCTAAATGGGCATGGTGGGGCTGTGATGATAGACACAGTTGCAGTAGGAGAAAGTATCTAGAGGAGGCTGTGATTGGGCATGAGCACATCCTGAGTGCATCAACCAGTTCAATTGCTTGGTCTCCCTGGACACCCTGGGCACAGAGACTGTATATTGGGATCTTGCTTTTCACCCTCCATGTCTATAAATGTGTGAGATCCTTCTCAGACCTGGATTAAAATGGATAGTGCCCACTCATTGTGCATCTTCGAAGATAAATGTATCTCCTGCAAGGCAACTGCTGCCCCAGATCACCACACTGAGGTCCAACTCAAGAAATAATTAAACTCAGGGTTAGGAAATGTCACAATGGGGAACAAAGTGACAAGGACACTTGCATCCAAAGGAGACAGTTTTATTGTAGAAATCGCACCCTTTTTATACCTTTGATCTCTACCCGACATAACTGAAACCAAACAGAAATTAACAGAAAGAAGGCACCCATTGGCTGGCCCAGCAGTCCACGTGTTCCACCATCCAATCACCTTCCTGCTCATATGCTGTCCCTGAGTCCCTCCAGCCAATCACAGTCTCTCTTCCAACTGTCCCTCAAACTGACTCTCCTTGCTCCCAACTGTCCCTCCCCCCTCAACCGACTTCTAACCGTGGGGCTGCCCCTGTGCCTTTTCCACAGGGCCTTCTGGCCAGCATAAGCCTGAAACACGTTAACAATTATATAACAGCCCCATATCACACAGAAAACCTTTGTTTTGAATCCAGAACTTGCAGCTACTGCACTTCTCCTAAAAATGTGACCTGATTGCAGCCTTTCAATACCTGCTGGGGCTGCAAGAAATCGGGAAAGATGTTTCTGACAAGGTCATGGAGTGACAGGACAAGGGAGAATGGCTTTAAACTGAAAGAGGCGAGATTTAGATTAGCTTTGAGGAAGAAATTCTTTCCTGGAAGGATAGTGCGGCCCTGGCACAGGTTGCCCAGAGAAGCTGTGGCTGCCCCATCCCTGGGAGTGTTCAAGGGTGGGCTGGATGGAACTTTAAGCAACCTGGGCTAGTGGAAGGTGTCCCTGCCCATGGCAGGGGGTTGGAACTAAAGAATCTTTAAGGTCCCTTCCAACCCAACCCATTCAGTCCTCACACACGAGGGCCATGCTACGCCTTGTGCGGCTGCACTCCTCTTGTTACTCACCTTCAGATGCCTTTCTGGCACTCAGAAAGACAATAGTTGCTGACACTCCTGCTATTAGGCTACTCAGTTATTTATTCTTTTCCTCTTAAACTGCCTATTTTACTTTTCTGAAGTTTCCTTTCAATGTGTTGTACATAACGGGAGAAAGCTACCAAGCACATCTGCCCAGAGAGCAACTATCAGTGGATACAACTGTGCCTTTATTGTTTCCTTCTTGTTTAAAACCAAACAAATGAATCTTTTCATTGCATTTAAGACTCTCTTTTATTTTCAGAAAGCACATATTGTTCCCTCCTGATTTCATCTGACAAAACACATGCTGGCTGGTTTGAATTTATTTATTTTTCTTCCTTCCTGGAATTTTCAAAGCAGTGAAATCATCTCAGTCATATTTACTCTTTTGTTTGTGCAAGAGAATCAATAGTTATTGTGCCTTAAATGTACCAGAGATATACTTAGGTGTGAGATAATCTTATCCCTGCCCGATGCTGTATGGAATGAATACAGGTTCCTAAAGAGATGCTTTGTATTGGGAATTTGCTCTGACAGATGCCCTTTATAGAAATGCATTTTTACAATTAGGAATTAAGAAGACTACAAGGAATCCCACCATGACCAAGGAAAAGGTTCAACCCTCAGCATGCATGAAAGTTTTGTGCATAATAATGCTTTGAACACTACCAGATATAGTAATTGGCTTCTACTGGATGGTCTCAGAAGAGTCTGAGGGTTGAGAAAGAGTTTCTGTGCAGTTAATATGCCTGGAAGGTCAACTTCATGGCTCCCCTAGCAAGAGAGCCAGTCAGGTTATCAAGAAAGAAGGCAGTTGTGACTCTGATCAACATGGAAACTTGAGTTATGTGAGCAAGATCTGGAACACTTAGGAGCTATACATTCCTTTTTCACCAGTATTTCAAATTGCTGTTCCTAGGCTGAAACACTTCTTGCTCTGTAAAAACCTCCATTTCCTCAGCTGAAAGAGTCTGAGATGTTTGGAAAGTTTTTTGCTCTGAGGGTTTCATATCCCAGCCTATGGACTTGTTGAACACTTGTTGAACACTTGTTGATCACCTCTAAATTATGAACAGAGGGAAAATAGATATGGCTGCTCACACCTCCCAGGATGACACAGTGCATCAGACTGGTAATTTATGCCAGCAAAGGCTCTGCTTGTGGCTATTTTTTTGCCATAAAGAGCAATGGTCACTTGCAGTGTCTGGCAAACTTCAGCAATGAGGTGAAAAGCTGCTTGGTAAACCCAGTTTGTGTCAGCTGACATTTAGCTCCACAGCACTGATGTGGAAAGGAGATGGGGAAAGGTCACCCTGGTCTCCTGAAAGAAAAACAAGAAACCCCAGATGAAAGAGAAAGGGGGAATTCCCAAAGCTGTATCCAACAGAGCAGGATTTCACACAGCTTTTTGGGTTGCCTCTATTTGATGAACAAGGGACACACATCTGAACAGATCTTGCAGCTTATTCCTAAGGACCACAGCTTCATGATTTTTCCTTTTGAAGCCTCTGCATCATTTCCCATCTGCTTGCTTACTCATCTTCTCTTTATGTCCTGTAGAGCTCCAGACTATTTTATTAATACACATTTTTGCATCTCCTTTGGAAGCTTGATCCACAATTAAACACTGGTCAGAAATGTCTAATTTATTAGATGAATATGGTCACCAAAAAATCTAAAATTCCTACTAATCCAAATCCCAGCTTTGCAGGAACAAGTGTGTGAGTCATCCCACTGAAGTGTGGTCAGTGCAGCTGCTCTTACTTCGTGTTAGGCAGGTGCATATATCTGAAGACAGGCAAAGAAGCCAAAAAAACACACATCTGGCTAAAGAGACAAGTGCCAATGGATTTTACTGTGAACTGCTCCTTGACTGGAAGGTTGCTTGACTGGAGAGAGCTCCCTGACTCACAGGGCTTCATGCAACTTATGACGTATCTTGTCTCATAAAATTTACAGCAGTGGTGCAAAGCCCATCTTCACTCATACAAGAAAGGACAACTGTATTGATCTGTTTAAAAGAAACCTCTGCCTTGATAAAGAAATCAAGAGACAAGATTTTTTTTTGTTGATAAAGTCAGTATTCCCATTTTCTTGGTACCTTTCTCGTACTGCCCTCAGGCACTGCAGCTCTCCAGCAAAGGCTGGGGCCCAGGACAGACCTTGTCAGAGTCATTAACTCTTCCCAGGCTGAATTTACATCTTTTGCATGTTGGAATTCCATGTTCTAAAGCTCTAATTAACTCATATAAGCAATTGTTCTTGATGAAGCAGTTATCCTTTGAAAATCCCAGATCCTTCCATTTGAAAAACCCAGAAATTTAATTCCAGCCCCTGCAGTGAAGCAGAGGAAGTGTACTGAAATTTGTGTTCCCTCCTGAACTGAAAACCCTGTAGAAACCATGAGTTTGCACTGGCTGAGGTTCATTTGGAAAATTAAAATTTCAATGAAGATATAAACATAAAGCCAAAAAAGTCCAACTTTTTTTTCTCTCTAGAAACCCAGTGATATCTCACCAAAATAGCCAAATCCACAGCATGTAATTTGTAAGCCTAAGTGGTTTTTTATTCTGCTTGCTTGTGAATCAGAAGCACAGAAAGCAAACACTGGATATCTGTGGAAATGTTGGACGTGTGTCATGACCTGTCCTAGAAGGCCAGGATAGCCCAAGTTCTTGTTCATAAATCCCTTGGGAGAGATTAGAGTGAAACAACACTGAATAATCAGTGTTAGCAAATATACACATGAATAGGGTTTTTGTAGAACAATTTATCTGCACAGAAAAATGGGTAGGGACCCATTTTGGTTGTTATCTATAGTAAAATGACAAAGCATAAAGATCCTACTTACAAGAACATGTAAGAAGGAGAAGATAGAAGTAGAAAGATCTCACCACCTGTAGGACCCACAATAAAACTTGTTTGCAATTTCAGTGTCTGTTGATCAAAGTGATGATCACAGACCACGCTCATCAAGTGTTGGGAGAAATCCCAGGAACACCAACTCTATTGGATTTATACCCACTCAGATTCAGGTGGGAATGCCCAGGTACCTCCCCTGGGGCAGGGAGTTTCATCTGGATGTTGGTTTGCCTATTTCCTTACCTTGTTCAACACCAGCTGTAGCCTGAGGTGGACTGTGCTCGCCCTCTGCACCTGGGCAGGTACATTGCACATCAGCAGCTTCCCCCTGAATGTGTGAGCCATCAGTATTCCAGTGTCTCTTCCAGTATCAGTGGTGGACATGTTCTTCTCCTCAGACCTGGGATGATTGGACAATAGTATCCTCTTCATCTTATCTCAAGTTCCTGTCATGGTCTTAATTCCAGTTGGAAGGTATATTTGGGGAGGGGTGGCCTTCAGTGGTCACAGATGAGCACTCTTTGCAGTTTGCTATAGTGGACAAAAGTCTTCAGATGTATGGAGGAAGAAGATCTGCTTATGGGCTTTATTTTGTCTTAATTTTCTCTCCAAAATACCACTGGGCTATAATATTTACCCCCAAATAAATTCAGCTGTGTCTAGAGTCTGGTTTCTATGGCAATATTTTATGGATAAATAAGGGGCTAAGTCCATTCTTTGGTCCGGATTACACGACAGGTTGGCATTTGTGTGATTAAACATCTTTACTTGGAAAGGACAACTCATTCTACCCTTTGGGAGCAGTCCCTGGCTGGTGCTAGTCCTCAAATGATATTTAGACATTGCCTGGGAAAGACCTTGAAAGGCTTGAAATTTGCTCCAAGACGGAAGTGGTCCAGTCAGTGATAAATCAGTGCCCAAGCCTGGGTGCTTCTTACTTTTCCCGTGCAGACCACAGTGGCCAAAGGCTCAGATGCAGAACAGGGATGCCTCTGTAGTCGGAGCATGCCAGGAAAGCTGTTAAACATGTTGTCAAGCTTGTGATGACAACCTCTGCAGCCTCTGTGGATGATACTTGATCTGCATGTCCTGTACTGCCTCTCCTTGCTCTTGTCCTGTTAAATAAATATTCTGAGCATGGACCTGTGTGTGATCTTACCTCTGCCAGCAGGGTCTCACTTCCCTCTCCTGCCGTAGGGAAAACAGCACAGAGCCCTGAAATGTGACACAGATAAAAATTAACCACTGTTTCTGCATGTGAAAGTGCATTTCTCAGAGTACTGTGACTTGGCAGTGCCCTGATGGAGTGGCTGCTCTGCTGAGGTGAAAAAACACAAATAATGATTCAGGCCATGGACACAATTCATCATTGTCCTATTAATCAGGGTCTCCTGCCTGTTCCCTGTTCTCTCCCAACACACACCCCCCCCTCCCTGGTGAAGTTTCAGGATCACAGAAACCTAATGAAAAGCCATTTTGACAAAATGAAAAAAGGAGCCATGCCCAGCAATGCTGCGTGGAAAGGTAAATTCGCTGCTGTGGTGATGTTTGTCATCAGAGCAAACAATTTCTTACGAGTCTGCAGGAAGATGCTGCAACCCCAGGGTGGGACTGATGAAATTTCTGTGCTTGAATGGGTACTGGGTGTATATTACACCTCCCTTCTGGCACCAGAATTGAGTCAATGGAATTTGGTCAATTTTACTGCATGTATTGCCTGCAGACACGTTTGTCTGAGGAAGTGGGGGGTAAATCTGTGGGCAAGCAAAACCCGAATAGTTTGTGAACTGTTAAATGAGATGCCCTAAGCCAACCTGTAAATATTGCACTTTTTCCCTTTACACAAGATGCTTTTGGCCAACAACTGCCAAAACTAAGACAGTCCAAGTTATTGGAAGCAATTATGTGTGATAGACATATTTTGGACTGAGCTCATGCTGTTTCCTAAGAAAAGACTTCTTCCTTAGATTTCTGTCTTTGACAGGGGTACAAGAGATTTTTAAGGTACTCATCATGCCTCACAACAAAAATAGCATTTTATCAAGCAAAAAATGCTTTAAAGGCATCTTTTCTGAGGATATGTTGGCACTGGTGACTAGGGAAAAAAGTGTAAGATAGGAGTAAAAAAACAGTGCAGACTTTAAAGCAGCAGAAAAGAAGACATCTTGCTGATTTTGTGGACTTACTTAACTCACCCTTCCTTTCCTAAATCACTTCTCCCTTCTTTTACACCTTCCTTCCATCTCCCAAACCTGACTTTGGGAATCTGAGGTTCTTAGCGTGGGACCTTAGGCAGGAGTAAAGCATTACTGGGATTAATGCAGAATTGGTGTTGTAGTTCCTGGGGACCGTGAGTGATTGAAATGATGTTGGAAGTATGGGTACAATTTGGGAACCAGAGTCTGGGGGACTGGCATCACACTGAAGTTAAAAGTCAGAGGTTGGGATGATATTGGTCGTACTCAAACCCCAAAAGCTGCCTGTTGGAGGAAAGGGTTGTGTGTTTACTGAAGGGAAGAGGAGATATTGCTTCCACGGAGTATGGGACAGGTCCTGGGAGGACAGCACATGAGAGAGGCTATCTCTGGCAGTGCCCAGGGTGACACCAGGTATAAGAACAAGGTAAACATATTTCACTAAATTATTCTTCTGCCATCCAACCACTTGGTGTTCAGAGATTTCCTGAGCTGGAGTGGTTTCTGTGTATTTTGTAAAATTAGTGGCTCTCTTGGCATGAACATACCCATGAAAACTCACCACTTCACAGCACCTACAGCATCCTGTGTTCCCCACAGGAGAAGAGATCTCCAGGAAGAGTTCGTCAGCTTCATGAACTCTTTTGGGTTTGTTCTGAACTTGCTCCATGGGAGAATTTGAAGCCCATTCTTATTCTCTTTCTTGGTCTTTTTCCCATTGGAGAATGAAGTGCAGCAGTGGGAGGAGTGTCTGTTGTGACTAAGGAAGGATGTGTTCCTCCAACATGTCACAGCAGAAGGGCAGGCCCAGCCAAGCCTGTTGGTTTCCCTGGGAGGGATGGAGGGGTAGAGGGATAGAGGAACAAAGGGCTTCGAGAGGCAGAAAGATGAAGGCAGGGAAGTACCTATGGATGCTGAGTAAGCTCAGTGTCCCTCTGTCCACACTGTGCTCAAGCCATCAGTGAGACCCACGGACAGCAGCTCCCTACAGAGGTTGCAAGTTAAAAACGGTTTAAATTTCTGGTGACACATTCAGTGTAAACAGAGCTGATGACAATGATGCTGATGGGCTTTATTAAAGGAGTCCTACTGGACACTGACCTGACAAGGACATTGCTTTCAGTGTTCTCAGGATTCTTCAGTTAAATAATGAAAGCATAGGAGTTTTGGATTTTTTCCCCTCTTTTTTTTTTTTTTTTTTTTTTTTTTTTTTTTTTTTTTTTTTTTTTTTTACTCTGTCATTGTTTTATTATGACCACATCCCTCTCCAGCTGCACATTAGCATTCTTCCTCTCTCCAAATCCTCCTCCCTCATTTCCTGCCCACACTACTCCCTTCTCCCACTCTTCCCTAGTGCTGCTTGTCATCACACAGTGAAACAGGAGCAAATGTGTGGATACCAGTGTGGAGTCATTGCTCACCATTGCAGCACCAGCAGGACAGAGATAGCGTGAAGGGCAGATTCCTCCTTGCTCTCTCTCTCTCTGCCCTGTGGCAGAGTTATCATGCTGCCGTGGCCTTTTTCAGGCTGATATTGCCTCATTTTCCTTTACCTGACAGTGGAAGCACTTGCCAAGTTCTGTTGATTTGGGAAATAGCTGTGTGGATGGTGCACCAGAGATTTTCTAGGATGTGAATATAACAGGGATTTCCATCTGCAGTGTCTGTTATGTTGCTTTACTTATGGCTCTGGAGATCTTCCTGCCACCCACACATTTATGCATAATACACTGCCTATAGCTTGATATAAAGACCTCTAAAGAGTATGGTTGGTCACAGGAAAGTCACAAAACCAACATGATTTCAGCAAGTGATGGACTGATCTCTAATTGAGGGGATGGTGATAGAGCAGGAGTGCTGCTGGGGGCTCTCCTGTTTGTGGCTGTGAGGTTACACTGAGATGTTCAATGCAAATGCTGTTTCAATTGAGAAATTGGAAGTGATCTGAAGTGAAAGGAGAATAATTTGTTTTGCTCCCTTTGCTTGCAGCACATTTTCCCCTCTAAATTAGCTGGCATGAGAGTACAGGCACTGAAAAAGGAGAAGAAAAAAAAAGGCTTGGGAGTTAATTTCTTTGTGTTTCATATAAGGCTGAGTTTCAGCTAATAAAGCAGAAGGGAATCTGCTGTGTGAGAGAACAGAGCTCTGGCACTCGCAAGCAGGGAGCTGAGGAATCACAGCAGGTCACTCCCTGGGTGTGTGATGTAGGTGCACCCTTCACACATCAGTTCTGACCTCTCTTGGGAGGCACTCAAACAAACCCTCATGAAAGAGAGAAAGGGGTTTGTTTGCCAGGGAGTGCCTTGAAGATCAGATGCCATCAGCCTTCTGGGGTGTTTATCTCTGTGCAAGCCTGTGAGAAAATTCTGTCAGCGTCAACCTTTTTGAAATTAGTATCTGATTTTAGAGAGTTTTTGGTCATGCCTCACTACTCAACAGACAAGATACCAAAAATTATAATTATGAAATTCTATGCATTTTCTGGACTTGATTCACAAGAAGTTAGATATATAGTAGATATGAGAATAGTGAAGCTTTTTTTAAGCCCTGTATTGTCTGACACATAAAGAAATGTATCAGCATTCCCTTTTTCACAGGCACTGCCTTTTATTCAATACTTTCAAAAACAAAACCCAGACCTGAACATTGCTTGAGGGTACTGTGTCCTTTTGAAATGGAGTTCATAGATATTTCTTCTCATGTTCTTCTCATGAAGGACATGATAACAGTTGATGCGAAAATGGCGCTTGGGAGAAATTCTTGTCCAGGGATGAACTCTGTAGTATGCACTGATATTTTGGGATACTGGGAGTAGATAAAGGGGGCTGGAGAGCAACTTTTAGCAAGGGCATGTAGTGAGAGGACAGGGTACAATGGCTTTGAGATGAAGGAGTGCAGGTTCAGATTAGATATTAGGAAGAAATTCTTTACTGTGAGGGTGGTGAGGCATTGGCATAGGTTGCCCAGAGAGGTTGTGGCTGCCCCGTCCCTGAAAGTGTTCAAGGCCAGGCTGGATGGGGCACTGAGCACCTGGTCTAGTAGAAGGTGTCCCTGCCAATGGCAGGGGGCTGGAATGAGATGGGGATTCTGGGCACAGTTCCTTAGTTGGCAATTCGTTCCACAAATTCATTCTTGTGCTGGAACCACACCCATCACCATCACCTCTCGTCTCCGGACTTTTCTGGGGAATGTTTCCAGAGTTGTTTTGCTGTGATGTGCCTGACAGAAAATGGTCTGAAGTGAGTAATGTCTTTCACAGCAGGTCAGGTCTAGACCCTCATGTTGATATTGGAAGAATATTTTTTATTTTTTATTTTTTATTTTTTATTTTTTATTTTTTAATTTTTAATTTTTTTTTTTTTTTTTTTTTTTTTTTTTTTTTTTTTTTTTTTTTTTTTTTTTTTTTTTTTTGTGCATGCCCCATTCCTGGAGGTGTTTCAGGCCAGGCTGGGAGAAGTTTGGGGCAACCTGGTCTAGTGGAAAGTGCCCCTGTTCATGGCAAGGGTTTGGAGCTGGATGATCTTCAAGGTCCTTTCCAACCCAGTATGTTCCATAATTGAATGATATAATGATTTTTTTTGTGATATTTAAATATAGTCTACGAAGATAAGCATATGGCTAGACCATTGATTTTTTTAACCATGTCAATATATCTGTGTTTTTCAGCAGGGCAGTTCAGCAACTTTGAGCAGCTCAGTGTTTCACAAGAAACAGAGGAATATTGAAGCTGTGTCCTTGTTTCATGGAAATGTTAACAAACAGAGCTGTCACCTCACAGCAGATCATTGAAGCTATTTTTGAAAGCTCTTTTAGGGAGGGCTTACACCTTTCCCTTGGTGAGCTCCTTCAGTGTCTGGCTGCTTGGATAAACAGCTTGCAAACATCTTTCAAAAATTTCTGCTCTCTTTTCTGCAGGCTTTTTCCAGACAGGAGACATCAGGGCTCGATTTAACCTGAGGCAATCACCAATGTAAAGCATAAGGCTGACAATTAGTGTTGAAGAAGCAGCAGATGGGGGGACTCTGCTGCTGCCTGACCTTACTCCCCACTCAGACGACACCTGTCACCTGTGACAGTCCTGATCCTCCAGCAATGTTGAGCTTCTTGCCTCTGCTAAATGGTCTCTATTTACTCTATTGTTCAGAGCAGTGTTTGGCTGGAAAATGTCCAATTTTGTGAGTAACAGCTGTTACTGTAGAAGTGACAGGCTCCATTAATTTAAACTATCTCCAAGCTGAGCTGCACAGCCACGCAAAGGGACCTCTCCCAGGGAAACTGGTGCTGCAGATAGGTGATGCATTAAGGCTCTGAGAAAGGCAGAGAGCATTTGCAGTCTGTCAGGAAAATAGAACAGCTTACGGGGAAAAACGTTCAGTACCAGCAGCATCCAGGCAGCCCTTTTTGCATCATATTTTTCTGTTGGGTTCCCACTTGGTCCTGAAGAGAAATAAAAAAAGTAGACAGTGAAACCTGTGATATGATTTTGATGTTGTTACCCTTTCTTCTATGACTTTCAGGAAATCACCTTGGAGCCAAATTTCATTGTGCCAGTATTTTATATAGTTTGCTAAAATGGTTGTTCCTGGGGCCCCCTCAGGAAATGGAGTTACCAAGACAAAGTGAGCTCATCCTGCACCAGTTATCACTCACAGGGACTTCTTTTGACATATAGCAAGTGAGGAGAATTGTGTCAATGTAAACTTCCTCCATTTGTTTTGTTAGTGAGTGACTTACAGCTTGTGGAGCTGCAGTGTGTCAGGCCTCTGTCTCATTTTTTTTTTTTTCCCCCCAGGTAGTGTTGCATTCGGTAATGACAGAGCTGCTGTAGAATCATAGAATGATTTGAGTTGGAAGGGACATTAAAGCTCATCTAGTTCCAACCTCCTGTTGGGGTCAGAGACAGCTTCCACTGAAGTAGGTTGTTCGCTTTGTATTTCTGTAGTTTCTCTTTCCCATGGACTTTATTAGGCTTAAAAAAAGAGAAACCTTATTCTTAATTGGACGTTTTTTCCTCCTTTCAGGTTTCCAGGGACTAAAACCAAATCTGTTTTCATGTAACACATTTGCCTTCGTTTGTAGAGTGCCATGGATGAAAGTCACAGGGACTGGTGTTTGTTTTTGCAATAAAGATTCAGGAGAGTCTAAGAGATGTGAGCCTACAGAGAGGTAATAGACACAAGAGAGCTTGAAAAACAGCAGCTCTTGCTTAAATTTAGCAGCTTCAAAGACCAGGCAAAGGCTGTGATGCAGAAAGCTTTGAGGATAGACAGAGGAGAGCCTGAATTACCCATCTGAGCCCAGCCACATGCAGACAAGGAGACAAGGAAAGGGACCAGTTGTGGTAACATGTAGAGAAAACCTGTCTTGATGTCCATCTGAGATTTTATGAGGTTTGGATGGGGAGATGCCTGGCATGATTTTAGGACACCAGCTGGGTTTTTTTGCTCAGTCCTTGTTTGCAGAGGAAATGACAGAGTATAACATATTGCACCTCTACCAAGGTGTTCTCCAGAGGCAAATTCCAGAGCCAAGTTCAGAGAGTGCTCCTGTGCTTATGTTTGCTGAGATTCCGTATCTCTTCAGGTTCCTGCAGGTATTTCGACTCTCACAAATTCACCAATTTTTGTATTTCTGAAGGTATGTAAACTGTCACTGAAAGGTTATTTCAGTTGATTTCCAGCTCTCTGGCAATATGAGAGGCAGAGATTTTGTTCAGGCCTGCCTGTGACTTTCCTAAACACTTTCCACACTTACCCATGTTACAGCTGTGTCCAAAGAAGGATTATGGGCTCTTCTGCTGTCAGGACCTCCTGTACTCTTTACTCACTTGTTCACCTCTTTCTGATGCCCCAACAGTGCCTGGAATAAAATGGTTAATCCATGTGGTTGTGTTTGCATATGCACAGAGATCAGAACCCCCTTCCTACTCAAATTAATGATTTAGGGATCTATTTGTCTACATACAGATTCATTAAAAGAAAATACCAGCATGGACAAGAGACAAGCACTCAGAAAAATAACCCCTCCATTCCTCTAGTTCCTATCTCTACTGTCCCACCAGTATTCCCTTCAACAGCCCTTTACTGTTATTATACATGAATTTGGTCATTTTATGGCTTCCCTACCCTTTATGATATTTTCTTCTACTTGCTGTGGTACAGCACGACTCATTTTCTTCTCTTCTGGGGATCCATTAGTGTTTCATCCCTCTCTAGATCACAAACTGCTAGTCACAGAGAAGATGTCTTCACTTTCCTGCCTTAAGTGTCAAAAAATTGCAGGTAGTGATGGTGGTAAAAGCAGGACTTGAAGACAGAAATAAATGAAAGCAGCTCATTTAATCAATTGGCAGCACTTACAACAAAATTCAGAAAATGAACAGCACACCAAAAGGCAGGCATTTTAAATCCCTAAATTTTGTTGAAAGGCTGCAAAAGTGCGTGAGAATTGTAAAAGTGTTTTTTGGTTTGTGGATAGCCACTCAAGTCACTGCAATTTCCTGATGCTATAATAATAAAAGCCAGAAAGACTGGTCAGCCCAGATTTTCAGATCAAATGGATTGACAGGAAGACTAATCCCATGGAAACCACAGAATCTGCCCCATTTTCTTCTCCCAAGACCCTCATGCATGACTGAGTCTCATTTACTTCTGTACAATTTAGTGCAATCACATCTCTCTGTTTTAAGTAGAACTTTTTTTCCTGGCAAAGGTGTTTTGAAAGATTTCTCTGGCAACTGCTTGGAACTTTAGTCTCTGTACTGTCAAAAAATACAACCTTAATTCTGATTCCTCCACTGTTTCATCCTCCTCTGCTCATTTCCATGTGCAGTAAAAGGGATGTAGTTCCTATCTGATTTTCACTCTCTGAATTCAGCTCCTCCTCAGACAGGCATTTTGTTCAAATCAGTATCAGATCTTATGGAAAATAATCAAGACTTTCTGCCAGCTGTACTGATTAAGGATAGGAAAGGGAAATTTGGGGTCGGGCAAGTGGAGATGTTGATTCTTTAGTAAATGCATGATGTTTTCAATGACAAGAGTAATTGAAATGCACAGTAGAACAGACACATGCACAATGAGATGTCTCTGATTTTTCCTGTCATCTTGGGAAGCAGCAAAATTCTTGTGGTTGTTTTGGTTTATGAGGCAGACACTGACAAAAATCTTTATTTTCCCTAATCTCTATGTGTTGAATGACACATAAATAATGATGAAATACATCAATAACAACTTCCCATTTTATCCCCAAGCTCTGTAAGGCAAGCCACAGGAGAGCATGGGACACCAGCATGGTGGCAGCAGGAAAGACAGGTCATGTTTTGTTTCTACACAGTGTTTTAGCAATTTTGGGAGCACTCCAAACTCTCCTGGAGTCCTGATTGCCACCAGGGTCTAAGGCACTGGTCTAAGGCCCCAGGGACAGAGGCCCCAGGGACAGAGACTTCACAGATGTTTTCTTTGTGAAGAAAGTGGACCATAGAATCGTTTAGGCTGTAAAACACCTCTAAACCCATCAAGTTCAGCTGTTAACCCAGCACTGCCAAGCCCACCTCTCAACCATGGTCCAAAGTGCCTCATTCATGCACATATTTTGAACACTTCCAAGGACCACTTCCCACTCTAGGCATGTTCTTTCTCGGTTGTATTTCTTTTCTTCCAAGCAGAAATGGCTACACCCACAAAAGCTGGGCCAGTCCTCAGATGGGCAAAGGTCTGGAGACCGGGTTCTGAAAGCAAACCAGGGGTTTGATAAGTGAGCACAGCTTCCAGTTGACATGCCTGCTGCAAACACTGCTGGGCAGCCAGTTCTTCCCTTCAGAACTTCTTCTGTGCCTGCTTCTCATTCCCAAGCTTTTCCTGCTGTGTTGAAGCACTCCAGGAAATTATGAATGCTAATGGCACAGTGGCCACGAGCAAAGCTGCTGAGCAGGAGGGGCTCTCTTGAGCCTTGTGTGAGGAATTTGCATCTCTGTAGCACCAGGGGATTCTCATGAGAGGGTCAGGACTCCGTTTGGTGGGGATCTGTAGGAATGAAAAATAGCAGAGCTCACAGCCTTGGGAATAAGGAACGTGCAACAGCATCTGAAACCAATGAGAGAAGGTGTGAGAGTAAAGGAGGAAAACTGCCCACGAGGGACAGATAAAGCCACTTGTGCTGCTTAGCCTCAGCCACATCCTTGTGAAGGTCTACCAAGGCTTCATAAGCATGAAAATCATACACAAACATGATTTCATAAAAATGAAGAAATAATATTAACAATAACAATATTAATGAATGGTTGCTTAAGATGGTTTAATTTCTAAATAGACCATGTCAAAGTGGGATGTTTACAGGAGACCTCTGATGAGAACAAGGAGCTTGAACACAGTATTATCTTTTAATTTAGGACCTGATTAAACACTTGAAGCTCACTGCACATTTGGTTTTGAGTGTAAATGTCTCAGGTCAGGATCTAACCCAGTAAACCTGAACAGCCAGGTGACCCCTTCTTAATTGCAGAGTAGCTTCAGGTGCAGGGAGAAGAAAAGAGAAAGAGATGCTGCTTGATGAATATCAGTATGTGATGCAGAAATTGAAGCAATTTATAATATTTTAACATTTTTAAAGTTTGTTGCTCTCTGTCTGGTTGTTTGTTGTTTTGCCATTCCCTGACACAAGAGTTCCTCCATGTGCAGAAAATAACACAAACAACATTATCCACTTTGTTTTAAAAAAATTGAAACCAGGCCTTTATCCCTAAACTTATACTTGAAGAGCAAAGCAAAATCTCATTTTACAGCCTGCATGCAGCTCCTTTCCCTGGAGGAAAATTCCTCTGTGGCATCTAACTCAGAATTTCTTGGTTATGGAGAAGAAATTTTGGATGACCCAGGGGCTAAGGTACAGCCGCCTCTCCAGGATGCGGGAGTGGCAGTCACCCAGTCCAGAATAGCTTGAGGATCTGGAAAATGGTAACAGAAAATGGAGCCACAGGAAACATACTCTGCTGGTTCCTGCAGGTCTGACATGGAGAAACCCCTTGGTCTGCTCAAAATCAGGTGTGCAAAATTTCCATTGTGCAGCTTCAGCTTTTTTAATTGGCATAGAAGAGCTGAAGAGGGTGAGAATGCTGTAGAAAGCTGGGATAGAAAAGATTTCTGATCAAGCCATTTCCTCAAGAGGGTCTTGACTTCAGTTCAAACCATGCCAGTCTAACCTTTCCTTAAATATCTTGCTGATGGAAATTTTGCAGCTTCCCTGTTTGATGAATTTCAGTAGGCTTTTGCTTTCTTTTCCTAATTTTCTTGTAAAATTAAATTCCTTAAGAATTTTCTGTGTCTCTCTTAAGCAATCCTGTCTCTCTTAAGCAATCCATTTCCTTTTTTTTTGTGTGCGTTTTTCTACTTTTCTGTTTTGTCTGTGTTGTTGCTTCTGCAGAAAGACCAGATTCCAGCTGTGGCAACAAGTAGATAACGTAGTTATGTAATGTGATCTTCTTTAAGAGACTTGTATGTTTATCTAAAAATAGAAACAGTCAAAAAGACCTTTTTAAAAAGTTTTTTTAAATTAAGACTTTTACCAGGTCATTACATGAAAATTCATCTTCTAATCAGAGATTGTCATATTCTTTTAGGTTAATACTGCAAAATATCACCTGAGGGACTTTTAGAGAGTTAATTGTCTGTAAAACTTCTGTTCCGAAATCTGGGGAGCCTTGTGTTGCTAAGGAATGGTAGAAGATGTGCTGCACTTCTTTATTAGTGAAATCTCAGATACCTGGTTGGGAATGGCACAGGTTAGCACAGTACTGTGACACTCCATCAGAATTTAAATCACACATCAAGAACTACTGGCATTTCTTTATAGTTTCAAATAATCTTTCCTTCATGCTTGATTTCACTCTATAGCACAACAAAAGGACAGTCTTTGAACAGCTCAGGAACCCCATCACAAAGTTCTCAAGGGATGTTGGCATGAATTCTGACTTTGGTGAATATCCCATGGTGAGTATTTGTAAGGAGAGCATTGTTCAGGTGTTTTTGGCTTAATGTTTTGACTCAACCTTATCCTGCCTTCTCTCCCAGTGTCTGCAATGACTCATGGTACAATTGCAGTTGCTTGGATTACACTTCTTGAATAGATGAATAAAACACTGAATAACCATAAAACCACAGAGAAATTCGGGTTGGAAAGGACTTTAAAGATGACCTCGTTCCAACCCCCTGCCACAATCAGGGACACCTTCCACTATCCCAGGTTGCTCCAAGCCCTTCCAACCTGCCTTTGAACACTTCCAGGGATGGCTTTCACAGGTATTTGCTGTGCCAAAAAAGCATTAGCAAGGCGGAGCTGTGGGAAGGGCTTGTAAGAAAGAACCTACAAAGTTGTTTTGTGAGGGAATTCACATCCAACTCAGTGCTCTGCACAAGTTTAAATGGGATTTATTGCTCCGCCAGGGAGCTGTTTGTGAGGTTGGGATCTGTACATCCAACTCCTGAACTGTGATCTGACTTCTGCAAGCAAACAGTTTCATCAGGGTTTTGTGGCTGACAAATACATCCTGCGATTGCTGTCCCTGAGGGCAGATCCTGGGCCAGTGTTAATGGAAACGAGTTCAGTTTAATTATTTTCCCCAAACTTTTTGAGCAAGCAGCTCCCTATTCTCTGTCTTGAACATACAAACTCAGTGATGGACTTTCTGTAGGGTGGTAATTTTTAGAGCAGTGCTGATCTCTCTAGAGGTGTGTGGGAGCTCTCTTAGACCTCTGTTTTAACAGACTCCAATTACCAGTGCCCTTGTATCTTTATTTAACCCAGTAGCAGCACTGACAGTGGCCATGGGGATGCAGCTGCTGAGGCTTTCTGTGAAATAAGGAGCTGTGAGTGTGTCTCACATTTTCTGTTTTGAAAGTGCCTCAGTTCTGATAACCTGTTCAAAGTCAAGTTCAGGAATTGACACTGATGTGGAATTAGTTTGTCAGATATTTACATCACCCTTTAACATGCTTTCCTTCAAACCTGCAGATGTCTGGAGCAATTTTATGAAGTAAAAGCACAATATTCTCCTGAGTGCAAAGACCATTTGGGCAATGTAAAAAGTGATTTTTTTTAACCATTTGATCTTTTGATGCAAAAATTTGATAAATTCCAAGTAAAGTCCAGGTTAAGTTATTGCCAATACCATTTTGTGAAAGATGACCTGAGGGTGGTTCCAGTTGGGCTGTTATGCAGCCATGAAAACCTCTGAGGTATTGCCCAGAGAAGCCGTGGCTCTGCCATCCCTGGGACTGTCCAAACTCGGGTTGTTCGGGGCTTGGAGCAAGCTGGGATAGTGGAAGATGTCCCTGCCCATGGAGTGAGATTAGTTTTGAGATCCCTTCCAAACCATTCTGTGATTTGCACAAACCACTGCTTCATCCTGTCACAGCTTCCACCTGCCTGTAAGTTCTCGGATGTTTGACCCTGCTGAATCTTCTAAACAAGATTTCCTGTGACATTGACAGGGCTGAAAATCCAGAGGTGGCATTAATGTCACTTCCCTTGGGTGGTGCCTTGCTCAGTGTTGGCAACCCAGGCTCCCCTTGCAGGCACTGCAGATGAACAGACATTATCAATCTAACTGATTTTTAACATCTGAGTTATACCATAAGATAAACTATTTTTTTCCATTGACTCTAAAAGCACATTCATTTCTAGTTCAGGTGTAGACGTTTGGACTTTATGGTGAGATGAACCCAAATCACACAAGACTTTGACTGAAGAATGTAATTTTATTTAGGAATGTTGTAAATCAATAATTTTTAATCTGAGATGCTTTCTCTGAGGTGCCATTTTTTAAAGGAAGAAAAAAATTCCTGTCTTCCTTTTGGTTTGTCCTTTTTCTTTGGCTCTTATTCCTTCTTTTAATTTTTTTTTCTCCAGCTATGACTGCATTACATCCATCTTAAAGCAGTTTCCTAACTTTTTCTGCACTTTCTACTCAAAGTGTAAGAAAGTTCAGGAAAAGTTAAGCACAGAATTGCTTTCACATACTAATATTTCATAAGATGTCCAAGAAAGAATTTTAAAAATTGTTTAACAAAAGCTGATCTTATATTTTCAACAAAATGCTAACTTTTAATGAACTAAAGAGTGATGAACTCCAATTATAACAATGAACTCTAATTATACCATTTCATATTTTCATCAATACTCAGGCTGACTGCAAATGTTGGCACAATGAGGTCTCTTTTACTGACATACCCAGAAATAGTTTTATCTATAAAATTCTAATGACATTGACTAAAGAACAAGTTGTTCAATTCTTGGAAGAGCTTTTTATTTAAATGTTAGTCTTTTCTTTGACTGTAGAAAGGACAGATAGTTAAATGAATGAACAAGAATAACAAGAGACAATGGAGAGACCTGGAGAATAAATGGTATTCGTGGTTTGGAGTTAATCCAAACTCTATTGTGCTGTGATGATCTCAGTGGCAATAACTCTGATCTGCTGCTGATGAAAAGAGCTACAAGAAAGAAGGAGAGGGACTTTTCACGAGAGCATGAAGTGACAGGACAAGGGGAAATGGTTTAAAACTGAGGGAAGGTTTTCATTAGATACTAGGAAAAAATTTTCTCTGTGAGGGTGGTCAGGCCCTGGCACAGGTTTTCCAGAGAAGCTGTGGATGCCTTATCCTTGGAAGTGTTCAAGATCAAGTTGGATGGGGCTCTGAACAACCTGGTTTAGTGGAAGGTGTCCCTGCCCATGGCAGGGGGATTGGAATCAGATGATCTTCAAGGTCCTTTTCCAGTACAAACAATTTTGTGATTCTATAATTTGTTTTGTAAGTGTTAGTACACAAAATGTGAACAATTCAGAAAACCTGAAAAAACCCCCTCGAGTGCCATTTCAGGCACCATGGGGTGATAACAAGGAGGAGGATGGAGTAAAGATGTGGGGTCCATGCTGAGACACCACAGGGACAGCGTGTGCAGTTCTGACATCTGGAGAGATGCTGCTGGAATTTAATAAGGCGAAACACAAGCAATTAAGGAATTTGGATTTCTCTGATGTCAGAGAGAAGCAGCTAATTGGGTGTTCAGCCATTGACTGGGTGTGCATGTTTTCTTTCTGAATGCAAATTCCTCCTGGGCATAAATCCTTAGCAGGAGAAAAATTAGTGGATGTACCTGGTGGTTTATGCTTAAACTGTAGAAAAATTGAACTTGGGTCTGTCTTCTTTCTTTTTTATTTTTTGTGCAGCACCTGGTATAGGGGGATCACTGCTAAGCTGCAGTTATTACTATTAATGAAATAGCCTGCAAAATGTATCCTTTTCTCTCTAAGACCTGCAGAAACATTTTAATTTAAATAGTACACAGAGAAGCTTATTTTGCATCCTTTTAATTAAAAAAATAGCTAAACTCCTAAAGCTGTCTGGGTGTAAACCTGAAAAGAGGTTTTAACCCAGTGAACCTCACCAAAATTTCTGCTTGGTAAATATGCAAATCCCAAAATGTTGCAGCACTCTATTAGAACATGATATATTCACTGAAAACTTATTGCTAGTTACTATGCTCATGCTAACTTTTTAATAGTGAGTCTGCACATTTTGGGGGGATATTTGAAATGGGGGTGGGTGGGAAGACTGTGCAATCAGCCACCTTATCTTTAACTTCTCATCCAATTTCCATTATAGAAGTCTTTAATGGAGAAGCAAAGCATGTTTAATTGATTGCCATTAAAATCTTCAAAGGAACAGGCAAGATGAAAGTTGTTTCTAATTACTGCATTATGATGTAAGCTTAACGATACGACACTTCTCCAAATTGATTTTATTAGAATTTAAGATGAGGAATTAATTGAGTTGCTGTATTGATCCATTTTATTTTCCCCCCGTTTAACATGTCCAATGGAAAAAAAAAAAGCTATTGAGCTGTGGAATAGTAATAAGGACTTAAGAAGGAAAGTCGAATTGAAGATGGATTGGGCAATAAAAATAACTTACAAAACCATAGTGTGATGGCAGAGTATAGTGGCAAAGACCAATTTATCTCTAGGTTAATTAGAGTAAATTAAGGTTAATTATTTTGTCATTTAACTGCTATTTTTTGTCTTGGTTCATCCTACCTGTTTGTACTAGAATAACTGCTTTCCTGCTAAGCAATATTCTGAAGATCTCTGTCCAGTTCTGCAAAATTTGCCTTTGAAGATCTCTTTGGAATTACCCCAAATCTAAGAATCACTTCCATGAATATGTTTGATCTTTCTTAAAGTTCTTCTTAAGGGTATTTAAGATTTTTTTTATTGGTCTAATTCTCCTAGAACATGATTCCTGGTATTTTCCTTGTATGTCAGTAAAAGACAAGTGCTGTTAGGAAATTTAGGTGCTTAAAAATATAAACCATTATGTTATTTTTGGCTGATAGTTGTTTTTTGTGTTGTTCTGGGTAACTATCCATAACTTCACAGAGTCATGGAAAGGATAATACAGGGATGGCTCTTTGGAGATGATCTGGTACCTCAAGCAGGTCTGGTGAAAGCAGACTGCAAAGGACTGTATCCTGTTTGGTTTGAAGTGTCTTCATGGATGGAGACTCCAAACAGACCATTTCCTCTCATTTCTTTCTGAACCACAAGTTTCAAAACTAAGTGAAAAGTATTCTGAGGGCAAAATGCTTCTCCAGAAGTTTGTTGCTGCAACTGAGATTGGAGGAGTGCTATTTTGTCTTTGGTGCTTGTGTTGGGTAAATTAACTGTTACAGCTGAGATTCCAGAGTTCACACTGATGCTTTCTCTGTCTTTGCTATTGATTATGCTAACTGGAATATTTTGTGTATACAGAGAGATTGCAGTGTAATTAAATACATGATTTATAATTGCATTTTAAGCTCTGGTACAGTTTAGGAGAAGCTGTTTCTATTTGAGCCTCCAAGCTGTAAATTCTCAGCTGACTTTGGCTAATACTTAAAGCTGTAACACAGCTTAGAAAGAAATGAGAATGGACACACTTGGAGGTGTTAATTATAACCATGCCTGGTTTTCCTTGGAATTATATCTCTTCATCAAACATTAATAGCTTTCCTTGAAGACAGAAATCCCCACATTATTGATGTTCTCATTCCCTGTGCAAAGGGGAGAAAAATTGTAATGGAATGGTAACTTAAACAACGACAACAATAATAATAATTTAAAAAATAATTTTTTAAAAAATCTGGAAATAGTACTTCTCTCTTCCATTGGAAAGACTCTGGCAAAGGAACAATGATGCCAACTTTCCAGCCATGGGGGGCTCTTCGAGACAATTTGTTTCTTTTGTCACTAAATAATTTACACAAGACGCTGATGCCTTAAGTTTTAGCTTTTATATTTTTCAGATTCTGTAATGCATTAGTTTATCACTCTGAACTTCATATAAAGTGTTAGCAAGTTTTCCTCACAGTGCAGTTAGACAAAGCAATCCTTTTCCAGTCCCAGAACCAAGGACACAGTTGCAGCTTCAGTTCCAAAAAGTACAAACAACAGCGAATTGAGGAGAGCAATCTGGGAGGATGGGACTTCATAACCTGAAGCTGTAATTGGACAATTGACCCCAATGTGTAAATGGAGCAAAACTTATAAAAATGTGAAAACTCATGACCCATTGTCCACCTTGGGTGTAGCCTTGGCCAGGCTCTTGTACTGCCCAAGGTGGATCCTTTGAAGACCTTTTAATAAACACCTGCTTTATTCCTTTAACTCTGTCCAGCCTCTGTTCCAGGCAGCCTCTCCAGGCATCACTGCAGAGCCAGTTTATTTGCAGCCATTCTTATCAAAGCTCTATTGATGTAGTTCCTTTGTTAAAACCAAGAATAGCCTCTTATTCCAAATAATCAAATTATGGTTCCTCACACATTTACTAATAAGTGACCTTAGCATTAATTGGCAAAGTGATTGCAGAAATTGAGTGTTGTATTCAGGAGCAACCTGAATGAGTTGGTCCAAAGTCTGGAGCATCAAAGACTCTTGGAAGTTTAGAAATTGCCCATTTCTGAAGTACAAACTCAATTGAAGCTACTGGCATTTGGAACATTTCACTACAGGAGAAAGGAGTGTGTGTTCAATAACAACAAGGGAATTTAAAGCAAGCCGCAAATATCTCAGAATGTGTCTTTTTTTTTTTTTTTTTTTTTTGTTCAGTTTTCAGTTCAAACACCAGATGTAAAGCCAAATAATTGTGTTAAGTTTGAAGTGAATTGTTGATTACAGAAATCCACAGTGAAGAACCTGAGATGCAGCCAGAAAACACTCATTAAACAAGAAGTGATGGCTTGGTAGGGTAAGTAGGTAAACTTTAAAAATGTTTTCCCGGTGGTAAATCTCAAAATCCTTTTCATTTAGGTGTTGCAGAAATATGGTCTTAGCTCCCAATTGGGCAGGTACCTGCTTCACCAAAGAGGCACAGAACAGCTGCTTAATGAACACAAGTATTACTGATTGCTTAAAATTAAAAATAAAATTAAGAGCTGTGAGTCTTTATAATCATGAAATGTAGTTCTGTCTCTTTCACTCACCCTCTGGCTGAGGAAGGAAATCTGATGGAGCACAAGAGGGTTTCATTAACCCTTCTAATCTGCAGTGCCAATGAGAAATGCTCCAGAAAAAAAGCTTGGAGGGTTGGCAGAAAACTTCAAGTGCCTTGATGGTATTTTGTTCCTAAGCTGTTGGTAGTGACACCACGAAATTGTTATGAAATTTGCCATGAGTGTGCCCACACACACAGACACACTTTTGTGTGCATTTCTTCCAAAAAAAGCCTCTGGAGGCCAGGAGAGCTATTTCTCTTCCAAAGAGTAACTGCTTTTATGACTTGCATAGTCAAAAGGTGGAAATAAACCAGTATTTTATCAGTCCTAGAATAAATTGCTTCAATTTATTTCCTCCCTGAGCATTTGACCAAAGAATGGTGCTAAGTGAGAGCTAATGAATTCACCAGGGAATGAAAACAAAGTAAATACATTTTGTGAAGGATCAATTAGGGGCTGCAGTCTCTATCTCTGTGCCCATTTTCATCTCTTTCCCACTCATTTGTGGATTTTATCTCTCTGCAGAGCAAATAAGGTTGGATCACTGCTCCTGAAACTGGTACATGCTTGGCTAATGAGGGGAGCAGGGGAATTATGCACTGTAGTGTCTGTAACTTTTACAATTTTTTTCCCAGATCTATTGGCATGGATCTGAGCAAGCACACACATTAATCTATGCCCAATTCACTGAATTATTCCTGTAATTAACTGTGATGTGCCTGTCAAAATAGAGGTGGGAAAGCCATTGAATTTAAGTAAGTGAGGCTTGAGTGGTGCGTTGTACCAGAGATAAATTTCCCTTCACCAAACTTCAGCTTTCAAGCATCAGTTGAAATCTAAACTGTCCAGGTTCCCTCAACAGCAGCAGGGAAAGGGATAGGAGAGCCTCCAGAGAGCTGGTGCTGAGTTAACAGTTGGACTCGATGACCTCAGGGGTCTTTTCCAACCTTAATGATTCTATTATTTCACAAAATGGCTTCTTATATTATCTAAAACCTTCTCTCCCTCCTTGCTCGTTCCATTTATGTTTGGTCTTGGATATCAATGTCTTCTCTGCCATGGGAAAAAGTGCCCAAGTATTTCCTAAATATTTTTGATGACCTTTCTGTCAACACTTCTCTAGAGAGAGCAGGAAGCATTGGGAATTCAGCACAAGAACAGCATGATTACAATTCTGCTTTTTCTTCAGGGTGCTTAATATCCGTATTGTCTTGTATGCATACATATTTAAATGCTACATGCTTCTTTTTAGCAATAGACTGCTGGTGGCTTGAAGTGCCCATAAAACTGCTGGAAAGTGGCAGTGCCAATTAATCTGTTGACAGATTTGTTGTTTAAATATTAATGGGACGTTAAGCAAATGTTGGCTGCTGTACTGAGATCTTTCAGGGTGCCTTCTTCCAAAGAGCTGAGGATTTCCACACACTGCAGATGTCCAGTGCATGATGGGAAGGTTAGCATGAATTTTCTGTCCCTTTTCCCCCCACAGCTCCTAAACACACCACAAATACCATCTACCCCTGTGAAAAAAAGGAGATTTATAGAAGCCTTCTACAGAAAGTAAACCCCTTATAGCAATAAAAAAAAATTGAGTTGTGAGTTTGTAGAGGGTATAGCAGGGAAGAGTTTAGCTTCTGACTGCTTCACCTTGGCAGTGGAATGAGAAGTGAAAGTGGGGCGCTGAATTTATCTGTCTGCTCAGTTGGTGATGTGAGAAACCTTGGAAAGGACTCTGGAGAAGGAAATTTTGGTGCAGGATCACCCATGAGTGCTGTGCCAGGGTGAATTTGGTTTCCTTGGGACTCGTGGGTACAGAGAGATAAAAACAGGAGGTTGGTGGGAAGCAGGTCTGGCTCAGTCTGTCCATGAAAAAAAAACCAAGTGGTACAAAATAAGGATATTGATTTCTTTGCTTTTGATTTTCTTGGCCAAATACAGGGACCTTAAAGAAGCCCTGGAGCCCACAGAGACTGAGAGACCACGTGAACCTGGACATCAGATTGAGGCAGCAGCAACATGACAGTAAAGATGCCTCCTGCTCTGCAATTTCAGACTGCTGCTTTTCTCATTTTCTTTTTCCATCAAGCTCATTTGTGGTTCTGAGCAATTTTCCTGTTGTCATTTCATCCTTTTACCTCTTTTATTCCAATGAGTTTCATATCTCCGAACCCATCCATCACATTTCAATTCAGTCTTGCATTGCTGCTGGAAGCTTCCCAATTTAATTTCTATTATTTTAACACATTATATAATAGTATGAACATAATTTGTTGGCTGTTTCAAATTTCACCTTTTTTTTTTAATTTAATGAAGGTTGTGATGATGACTTCTTTGAAAATTTTGAAGTATTCTTACTGTAACCTTTTTGTCCAGCAACCATAATAATAAAAATTTATTGATTTTGCTACAGGTTCAGTCCTAAATATGGTCATTCATTTGGGTTGCACATTGCAGTTCTTTTGTTACAGCTTTAACAAAATAAGGAAGAAAAAAGAATATTTTTTTTAATACTAATTGAAAATAATGACTCAGGAAAACCAGGTTGACAGAAGAGGTCTGCTCTGGATTTTGAATTTTTCAGCGTTTAAAAGGGTTTTCACAGGGGCTGTGAGCTCTCCCTGTCTGGAATATTGTTTACAGAATTCAGCATGGACAAAAGTTCAGTATTGCTCCACAGTTCATTTCTTGCAGCTGCTCCCCTTTTCTGAATTACAGTTTCCTGAGTTGAGCTGCAACAAAGATTACCCATTTTATTTCAGTAAAAGGCACAGTACAGCCATGGCTGGAAGAGAAGAGGTGGCTACAGCTTGAAATGAAGTCTCAGATCTCTCAAATCACAGCCAGATGAGAGCATTCAGGTCTCATGGGTCCCTGTTGCTGCCACTGTACACATTCCTCTTCATCTGAAAATTCCATTTGCTTTGCTTCCTTTCAAAATAAATAGTGAGATCTGGTTTTTGACTTGAGATTAAATGAAAAGGGAGTAGATAGCCAGAGAGAAAAGGCTTACTAAAACAAGAAAATGTATAGGTGTCTGTGGAATAAAAGCTAATTTACCTCAAAAAAAAAAATCCATAATAAGGTATTGATTACAGTTTTTATTATGAGGTTGCTGCTGAGTCAGAGACAGCGTCAGTAAATAATACCAAAAATCAAAAATTTTCAAGCTTTGGTTTCACAGGAAAGGGTGATAATTACAGTCTGGAGCAGTTTAAACAGATTAATAACTTCTCTTAGAAAAATATAAACCATGGGGATGACATGTTCTTCTTTAGGAAGACGAGATTTGGATATTAAAAAAAAAAATAGGTGACATAAAACCTCATGTAGTTTCCTTTTTTATTTCCTTTATGCTTACCCATATTTTTTATTTTATTAGTTTCATTTGGTTTTTGCTGTGCTCTGATTTTCTGTTCCACAGAGAAGTGTTATAACAGTGGCAGTTTTGACAAACCCACTGTGGGTTTTTTTGTTGTCAAGTTGTGAATTTCTGATGCCTCTAGTTATTCCTCATGCCTCTGATCACTATTTCTCATATCCTTTCAGTTTGTAGGGGAGAATGCAAACCTAAACAAATGCAAGGTAAAATCAAGACCCATATTTTTTTTATTAATATAAATATGGTCAGCATGGTCCCATCTTTCCATGAAAACTGTGCCTGGTTGACTGTAAATTAATATTTCAGGCTCCAGACACAGATTTCTCATGTCCTTTCAAATGCTTTTGAGGATGTCTCGTGGCCTCCAAGTGCTTCTGCAGAAGGTTTTGCATCACCAGGAGGTTTTCTGCCCCTGCTGCCTGTGCTGGCATCTCCCACAACAAAGTGCCTCAAAGGGCACAAGAGGTTGGAGTGCAATGGTGAGAGTGATGAGACAGGCAGTGTTCACAGGAGATCATAATTAGCACATTCAGGATGCTTCCACTTTATTAACACAGTGCAGAGGTAATTGTCAGGCTGCTACAGCCCTGGTTTACCAGGTAAGCATGTGCCACCTGTCTCTGAATGGAGCACATTAACAAGAGAAGAATTAAGCAGCAAATGCAGAATAATGATTCCTAAAGGTGAGTTTAAAGGGTGCTGTGGACTCTGCACTGCTGGATGCTGTCTGTTGCTGCTAAACATCAGTCCATGGCATTTCTATTCACCTGGGTAATGAATATGCAAATGAGAAATCTATTACTGAGCCTGTTTGGTGACTCTGGAAAGGAGGAGAAGCAAACAATGGGAGGAGAGAAGCAACAATGGCTGTATAGACAAAAAATCCCTCTGGTTCTCACCACTGACATGGAAAAGGACTCACCTCCTTTCCCAATCATCCCATCAGGGTGGAGACAGCTCTTCACAGAAACATGGAATGGTGTGGGTTGGAAGAGACTTCAAAGATCATCCAGTTTCTATCCCCTGCCATGGGCAGGGACACCTTCCACTATCCCAGGTTGCTCCAGGCCCCATCCAACCTGGCCTTGGACACTTTCAGGAGTGGGTCAGCCACAGCTTTCCTGGGCAATCTGTTCCAAGCCCCCCTCACCGTTAATATTTTTTTTCTAATAAGCAATCTAAATCTATTTTCTTCCAGTTTAAAGCCATTTCCCCTTGTCCTGTCACTACATGTTCCTGTAAAGAGTCTTTGTTTTCTTCTGAAAAGAAGTTCTGGATCTAAGTCTAAACCTGCTCTTGGATTTGAGAGTCTTGCTGTTCATGTTTTGAGCTGAAAAGGTTCCCCTAATCTTTGAGCCATGGGTGGTAAAGTTGGTTTTCAATGCTCTGATAGCTTCCCTTATTCCACCAGTACAGAATTCTCACTATTGTAAGGGAGAACTTGGCCAGCAAACTTTGTAGCTTCTGTGGAAAAAAGAGTGTTATATCACATTTTAATAGCTTCATCCAAAAAGAATTTCTTAGTGGGCAGGGGTTTCCTGCCATGAAAGGAAAAGAAAGATCAGGGCCATTATTACTTTGGTGCTTTTAAATTTTTCAGAATATTCCAAGGTATTTCTCTTGAGCAAGACATTCTTTCATCAGGCATATCTTGCTTTCCTCTTCTTCTGCAGAGACACTAAACCCAGTCATATGAGTGTTACAGTGAAATACAGTTTTGAAATATTTTTTTTTCCTCAGCATGGAATTCTCCTATTGTTTCTTTCCATATGTATTTTTGATGTTTTGTAGTGCCAAGAGTAGTTAACAAATATGAGGCAAGGATAATGGGTTGCATCTTTTGTGAACAGGGATTTGTGGTCTGGGCTTTGACTTTTGCCAGCTCAATGGACCTCAACATGGTTTTCACAATCACTCCTGATAGTGGTACCCTGTGGCTGAAACCATCACCACTGGGAGAAACAGGCTCTTTAAAGCAGAAGAGATTTGGATTAATGAGAATTCAAACCTATAATAAGTCAAACCACTGAAACAGGTGAATCTTTCTCCAGAGCAAACACCTGAAAAAGCAGAATGTGGTGCTACTTGTAGCTAATAATCAAACAATGGCAAATACAGATGGTGATTTCCCTCCAGGAAAACAGAACAGACGATGCAAACCGACTTTTAGAGCCAAAGCTACAGATAAATGTCAAGCAGGAAGCAGTTGGGTTAAGAACAGAATTTAATGTTAGGTCCTGAGAGCATGAAGAAAAAGCCATGATTTTCAGACTCATTTTATCATGCAGCAGCAGAAACATCTTAACCAGATACATCTGCAAGGTTTGGAAGATCTGCCTTTATAGAAGTTGCCTTGTGCTGGGCTGGCCAGTGCCTGGCCCAGGGAGAGATCTGCAGGGCTGCTCATTATTATCCATTTTAAGATCTAAGACTGGACCTGCAGAAATTTTGGGGGGGATTCAATTTAGCTCATAATGCCAGGACTTGAGCAGGGGTGTCATGACCTGGATATAAAGGTAGATGCTGTGACCTGGATAAAAAATAATATTCTGATTTCCAAGCTGGAAGGACAGTAAAATCTGTGTCAAACAGCAGCATCTGGTGATTTTTCCCCAGCTTTTCCTGGTGTGGAGACTGTTCTTCCAGATCCATCAGCTGTCCTAGAAATGGAAAAAATGGCTGAAAGGCTGGACTCTCATCCTTGCCTCTGCCTTTACCTTTCAGAGTGACAGAGAAGCTGCATCATCTTGAAGAGTCTGATGTAATTCAAAAATGGGAGAAATTATCTAAATCTTTATTTTGACTGACACAAAACCACAGCTGTCAAGACCCCCCATCTCATTCTTCTGATTTCTGAACTGGCCAGACATTTTGCCCACAGAGAGGTCAAACACCTCATCAATGCATTTAAACACTCAGTGTGGGGGCATAAAGAAGATGTAGTCAGACTCTTCTCAGTGGTGTCCAGTGACCAGGATGAGAATTAATAGGCATAAGGAGTAGTACAGGAAATTCCTATAAATATAGGGAAAAATGTTATTTGTGGGAAGGTGAGGCAAACACTGATGCTTGTTACCCTGCTCAAAGCTAGCTGGTCTGTACCACTGTTGGCTAAAGCACAGTGACATTTATTAAATTTTTTCTGCTTTCATCCTCTTACAGCCTGGGGATTCTCAGCTTCATCACCAGAAGTGTTGGAGCCCACTTTAATAACAGCCACATTTAATGCTTGATAGGGTGTTCAAAGAGCCTTTTAAGCATGGGATTGTTTATTTACAAATGTGCTTTGATAGCAAAAGTTGAGTTTACTGAGCACTGAACAGCAACAAGAACAGCATAAAGATGGTGTTCACCCTAATATTATACATTAGCTCATCAGGATGAATATTATTTTGATAAATACTGGACAAATTAATGGGCATTATATCGTTGTGATTGGAAATGATTATCTGGATTTTTCGGTTGAGTGAAACCTCTGCACATGATGAAAGATGCTTGGCAATAAATATATCATCCCCGAATAAATCAACTGCTGTGCTGTTGAGAGTGATCCTGGATGGGAAGGAGATGAAGTAGGTGGTTCTTCCAGTTTTGGGAACATGGAGTTCTGTGCCTGCATTTGTTTTCTCAGATTTAGCAGTGCTAGATATAATGCTGTAACATGCTGGAAGTGTTCCCAAAAACATGTAGCTGTGTTGCTTAGGGACATGGTTTAGTGTTGGGCTTGGCAGTGCTGGGTAAATGGTTGGACTCAATCTTAGGGGTCTTTTCCAACCTTTTCTGTGACTCTGTGCCATCTGTTTAGGTTCACTTGTTTTTATTTGCCCCTCTCCGGAGGAAGCAAAAACTGTCAGTTCAGCAATATCCAAATGTCTCATGGCACTTTTTCTCCCTCCCTTTTGCAAGTTGGATGGAAGACACAGCAGTGCAAAGGCTGAAAGATCCTGACCAGTCTGTTCTATACACCAATGACAACTTCACACAGTCAGGAGGAACAGCTGAAGTTACCTAATTTGATTTCCCATAGCAGAGAAACCATAAGTTTTCCTGGACTTCATGCTAATTTGAACAATACCTTGAAATTTAAGAAAACCCCTTCCCCCTGCTCAGTAATGGAGATTCTACTGTGACTTTAATAAGTTTTGGTGCTTCATTACCTTTGCAATTAAAAACCTTAACTTCATTTCCCTCTGTACTTGCCAACATTAACCTCCTATTTATCTGATAGACACTTTTCCAACATATAGGAAACCAAATCATTCTTTGTGTGCATGGTAGAAGCATTTTTAAATTTGTACCCAGGGTTCTGTTAAACTGAAAGCACATGTTATACAATACATTTTCCCTTCATAGAAATTTATAACCTCATTATGGCCCCTTTAACTTTCTTTTGGCTGAACTAAAGAGATCAAGCTCTTTCTGTTTTGCATGCAAAGGTTCATTTTGTGCCATTATATCATATTTTGAACTTTGTATGATTTGCAATGGTCCTTCTTGCACCAGGGGCTATTGGAACTAAACGAAAGGGAAATAATCTTAACATACCACCCTAATCTATTTTGATTTGCACAATCAAAGTCTTTATTAGTCTCTACAGCTACAGCGTGGAGAAATATATTGCAGAGAATTGCAAGTTAGACTAAACATCGCCTATTCCACAGGAAATTAATTACTTCAGTGACACCACATGTAGCATAAAAAACTATCCTGTAAAACAGTAGCTCAACATTTATGAACTATGGGGAAGGTCTTAGCAGGTCAAAATTATGCTGGCTGAAGAAATATTATCTTTGTTTTATGTTAATATAGAGAATATTAGTTTGAATAGGCTTCTATTTGGGTTGTACCCCAGCAGATGTGATGAGGGGTAGTGCAGTGGCATTTTTTTAAAAAAATCCTGAAATACTCAATCTTGCGCAGCCTTGACTGGTTAAAGCTGCAGAATACCCTTCTCATGATAACTCCCCCCAGAAATCGGAGGAGTTTCCATCCCTCTTACATTTTTTTGTGCCTAATTGCAGGGTTTTGTTATTCTTTTGACAAATCAGTTCCTGGTTTGTTAAAATAATTCCCCCTTTTCCCTGCACACTGGCAATGAGAAGAATCTTTCAGCCTCTTTATTGTCTGTAGTCTGACAATCCTGTGTTTTTTTTTCTTGTGCTATCCACAATTTCTTCATGGTGTTATACCATGGTACCAAATTTACGTCTATATTTTCACTGTAAGCTAAAATAAAACACTTCAACCTATTCTGAACTCTGTTGTCTTGCTTCTAACAACTTGAGGGATAGTGTGAAATATTGGCAGAGAAGCTGTTGCTGCCCCATCCCTGGAAGTGTTCAAGGCCAGGTGGGTTGGAGCTTGGTGGAACCTGGGATAGTGGGAGGTGTCCCTGTCCCTGGCAGGAGGCTGGAACTAGGTGGTCTTTAAGGTCCCTTTCATTCTGTGGTTCTGTGTCTCTGTAATTGCTTTTCCAGAGGGATTTGAAGTGAGACTGGACAATATTTTTTTCAGCTCATTAAGGTTTTCCAATAGCAACTGCTAAACACCAGAAACATGAAGTGGATGGCAGGATCTGCCATCCAAAAAGCAATGCAACAAGAGGCTCTAACAGTCTTTACATGGTGGGATTGCATTTTGCACAGGAGTATTGGCACAGCAGCAGCAACCAGCACAAATCATTGCACAGCCAGGCAGAGCCTGTAACAGCACCACAGTTTTCCAGGCTCATTTCTGCACATTAAACGCTCCACTCTCTGTCACAAACACATGAATAATGCATTGGTTCAGCAACAAAGTCGGCAAGCTGAGGCTCATCAGGATTGGATTTCTTTCTTCCCTCCTTCACAGAGCTCAGAAACCTCAAAGGAAGCTTTGTGGGAGGTACTGGTAGATAGAGAGGGCAGAAATGATTTGCTCTTCCCAAATCGCTGCCAGGATCTGGTGTGAGAAATCCAGGGACATAATAAGCCCCAGGGAATTAAGGTATCCAAAGGAACATGGTTCCCTGCATGGGAACCCTTCCAGGAAAGACCTTTACCTGTTTGCTTCTTAATCAAGGCTAACCTCTGTATAATTTATATGATCTGAATTCATGTCCTTCCCTTTCTGTGTCCTCCAGACTATGAGAGAAAATAGAGCTGAAAGGCACTAAGAAAATGCACAGGATCAACTGTTCTGTATTATCCTGTGATGGATATTTGGACTGTTTTTGAGAACATGAAATGTTTTTGGACATGTAGAGAGAATGGCCCGTTTCTGTGCTCTCTACCCCTTTTATGCTCCTTTCAGAAATGTGGCTTTTTGCGGGGCGTTATTTCTTATTTGTTTGTGGATTTTCTAAACTATTTTTTCCCCAGGACCAATCCTAAATTCCCTTATTTCAGTCCAAACCCTAGTTTCTCACCACAGTCAGATTGTAGAGTAATACATTCTGCCTCTTTCATTTCTCCTTCTTTGACAAAAAGGTCAGTTCCTGTTATCTTCCCCTGCACGTCAGGTTTCCTAAACTACTGATTACTATTGATGGAGCAGAAATGTAGTATCTTCTTTCTTTCCCCTCTCCCCCTTCCTTTCTTTCCCTCCTTATTTCCCCCACCCCACCCCAGTACTCTGATGCTCTTAAATCTTACACAAAGTAGTAAGAAATTTTGGTAGACTTTCCTTCCCATTTTATTGGCCCAGGCTTGCAGCTGAAAGATGGAGCTGATTTCCCCCCTTGGACAGCAAAAGTCTTTAAAATTCACATATGGAATATACTTTTGCTGTGAAATGTCAACTTTTTTTTTTTTAAACTGATGATTTTGACAATATTTTGTTCCCAAAGTATGAAAAATTGATAAACTTAGAAATAATTCAGCAGCTTGGTTTCTGACTTTAGAAAAGCTTGAGGATTGCTGTTCCTGGTTTTAATTTTCTTACCCAGTCCTGTGTGACTCCTCTTGTAACTTGATGGCTTTAACAGACTCTGATTACATGGAGCTATTTCCTGAACAGCCTGAGACCTACCTAGGACTTGGGTTCCTGACCTAAATGTGGCCTCCTGACTGTATTACATGAACTGGAATCAATCATCCACATAAACTGCTCACAGATTTCTGATAAATAAATATTGCTCTGGTCTCCAATTACCAGTAAGGAAGCTTGGGACAACTGGTCACTGAGAGATCAGATTGTCAAAGATTACTAGACTAACTCTTAATTACCAGTACAGTTAGAGTGCCAAGTGCCTGTTTAGAATAGGCAATGGATGTTCCATTCTTTTATTTTATTCTTTTATCTTTGTTCTTTTACTTTTATTCTTTTACATTTTTAATTTAAGAAACATAACCAAACCCTAATTTTAAAAGACAATTTTTCTCTCTTTATATACATACATATATATATATATATATGTTTGATTTCAGTAGTGAAATGAGCTAGAAATATTCCAATGCATCAAAACAAAATGAAATGCCTTGATTGAGCTGAAACAATTAAGGAATGTTTCAGGCAATTAAATTTTGTGATAAATGTCAAAAATTGGCTTTGTTTCATTTCAGTAAAACAAATCTCTTCTGAAGATGTCATAATTTCCACAAAATGGAATTCTCAAGTTTGTATGAGCTTCACATTTATTGTTATTGGGTTTTAGATTCCTGTGAAAATGAGTTGACATGTTTATTCCAATACAGTAACTGTGAAATAAATGCTTCTCTTTCAAGTTGTGATTAGGCTGGCTTGTGCTTGAACTCGTCTGATGGCTATTTCCCTTTCCCTCCTTTCTTTTAAATTGTCTTTATTGTTGTTTTTTAAATTATTCTTTGAGCTTGGAGCATCTGCTCTCCTTGGGTGTGCACAGACAGTTTGTGGGTCCCCACTGATGCTGAATAGAGACTCCAGGAGATGTGGAATTTACACAGCCATGAGTGCAGAAAGGTGATTCAGGCAGTGAGGGAGGGATGTGAAAGCCTTGAAATGTGGATACTCATCCTGACTTCACCATTGCTCCATTTTTGGGACAAGCCACTCTCCCTTTTAATCACTTTTGGCCTGTGGTTTCCCAGCATCTCTCTGCTCTTTAATTGTAAATCTAAACTGAAGAGAATATTTCTCTTGCAAAAATTATATATCTCCCAGTATTATCTTTTTTTTTAAAAAATCTGTAACTCATACAGAAAATAAATTTCCTTGTGTCTTTAGATTCTGATGAATGTCAATAATATGGTACATTACAGAAATCTTAAAACTATCTTTTATTACTGAGCTAGTATTTATTAAACAAAACAAAACTTTGAATCTTCTGATTTTTGTTAATCTTTGTTCCTCCTGTGAGTAAAAAGTTCTTTACACAAGTACAAAGAAATTTTTACCACTAAGTGTTAATCACTTACATTGTAAGAAAACAATCACCTCTAGATTTTCAATAAACTGCCTCAAGGTTAGAAACAAAATTAAGTTCAGGGTATGCTGGAAAAGAAATTCCCCATGTCCCTTAATGTCAAAGAGAACAAGGCAGAACTGTCTTCTGCAGAAAACATAATAAATGCTTGGGTAAATATTTGTAGCAGTTTCTGAAGTATCAGCAAGGTTTTAAGGCACTGCCAGTAAATGTTGTTGCACAAGTATTTTGCAGGTGCAAAAAGTAAGATGTTTTGTGGGGAATTTGTTCCAAAAATAGGTAATTGAGATAAATATCCTTGAACTGAAACTGCTACTAAAATCTTGTTCTCTAGAAATGTATTTAAGCATATGCTTTGCTCTGAGCACACAAACACTTTCACTGAAGTCACTGAAAACAACCTCAAGGCCAAGCCAAACTCAGCTGAACTGAGTTTCTTCTCTGTTTTATAATGTGGTTATTAAGCAGTTAACACTGCTATTGCTGTACCTTCTCTTTTGCCAAGATGGACTAATAAACATGACATTTTTAATGTATAATTTGCATAATGCTTCTGTTAATTTGTTATTTTCATTACAGCAACAGAATGAAAACGACATATTATGCCCATAAAAAATATACAGCAGTGCTAATCCCTGTAGTCATTACACTGTTAACCGAATTGCATCTTTTGCCTGGTAATTATTGTTATTTATAAAGCCTCTTGATAAAGGCTGAGTGCAAGGCAATGGGAAAGTCTCCTGATTTATCAAGGAAAGAATAAAATACTAAAATGAAGGAAAAAGCCAAGAGGGAGGGGAATTGGGACTGAAACCACAAACTGACGGATTTCTTTGGTGCAGAGCTAGAAATGAACTTGTCTAGAAATGAGATTTTTTTGGTAACAACTGTTTGCTCTCTGGATCTGCCTCTAAGTTTAACCCCTCACTGTCTCAGGTATCTCACATACATATGGCAAAGCAGAAACCTTTGTCCCATGACACACCAGTGCACTGTGAGCATTTACAGGGAGAGAGGATCCATTTTTATGTACAGAGAACTTTGGAGGAAGCTGGCATAAAGCGTATGGTGTTGTCCTACAAGTATCTGAGGTCCTAGGAGAGCTTGAACACTTCACTGTGGAGATGGGCTGAGAGCTGGAGTTGCTCAGCCTGGAGAAGAGAGGGCTCCAGGGAGGCTTAAAACACCTTCCAGTACCCAAAGGGGACTTTACAGGAAGGCTGGAGAGGGACATTTTCCAAGGGCATTCATGTCATGGTAGGACATGAATAATTACTGCCTGCATTTGGTGGACAGAAACTGAGGCACAATGAAGCCTAAAACTGAGCAGAACACCCAGCAAGTAAAAATGGCAAAGGCTTTAGTGAGTGGCAGTTGGTCCTTAGGAAGTCCTCAGGAATATTAAAAGTCAGTTGAAGGATGGGGTCACTTGCTGTGATGTTAAGCAAGAGGACTCATTGCCATGATTTAAAATGAAAACCTGATAGAAGAGATATGATCTACCATAGAAAAATATTATAATACTACAAGAGACATTATAGCAGCATTCCAATACTTAAAGGGGGATTCCATGAAGGCTGGAGAGGGTCTTTTCCCAATGGCATGGAGGGAGAGGACCGGGGCAAATGGCCTTAAGATGAAGGAGGACAGTTTTAAATTAGATACTAGGAAAAAAATTCTTTACTGTGAGGGTGGTGAGGCCCTGGCACAGGTTGCCCAGAGAGGCTGTGGATGCCCCATCCCTGGAAATGTTCAAGGCCAGGTTAGATGGGGCTTGGAGCAGCCTGGAATAGTGGAAGGTGTCCCTGTCTGTGGCAGAGGGTTTGTAACTAAACGATGTTGAAGATGTCTTCCAACCCAAACCATTCTATGATCCTATGATACAGCCCAAAAGTTGAAAGGAGGGAGGGAATTGTTCTCCTGCTCTCATGACCTGGTCTCATGTTCCTCATGAGCATATCATGAAGTAGTTAATGCAACAAAGAAGTTTTGGATTAGACACTGGCAAAGAAAATTCTGACACTGAGAGTTAAAAAATGCTGGAGCAAATTGCCTAAGTTACATGTGGACTCTGTCCCACAAGGCTTTATAAATGTGATGGGTGAACATCTGGGAGGAACGACCTAGGGACAGGAAGCTAGGCTGGCACATGAGTTCTAGATGTCCTGCCAGCCCAAATTTTTGATAATTAAGTGTGAAATTATCACTACCAATGCCTAGACAGACAGAGGAGGCTACAAGTGATCCTCTTTTTACTGACTCCCTTTCTACCTTCCTATGGTTTCTTAGTGCCAAATTTTCATTATTAAAAGAGTTTCTATTTGCTGTTTTGTAACACACACCACTCTTTCTCCCTCTCTCTCTTTATAATTCATTCATCACCACTGTATCTATCTAAATGTTCCTCATCTACAAACATCATGCATGATTAGATATCCCTTATAACCTCCTCTGCCTACTCTCTGCCCTGCCCAGACTCACACAGTGCCTTCTGAATAGTGCCATTAGTTACCAAATATTCACAGCAGTGCTGCTGTCTGAGGTTACAATTTTATTTTCTCCTGCACAGCATCACAGCTGACTTACAGCCCCTTTCTCAGAGGGAAAGCAAAGCTGAGCCATTCTCTCATCTCATTCTCAAATGTAAAGTAGTCAAGAGTTATAGGGAGCTATTTCTTTATAGCTTTTGTGCTCCTGTCCCTTTAGCCACCTACACAGCTGCCAGATGATTTAAGACTCTGATAGACAAGGGGAGATAAATCTTGCTGCAGAGATGTGAGAGGCAACCACCTGCTGCCAGGGACTGTCACACTTTCAGGTTGGGAGGATGCTGAAGGATGCAGATGTCTGGATTTCGGTCACTGAGCTCAGCCTGACATGTGCGACTGAAGTTCCCACAGAAGTGCAGTGAGATGATAAACCTGGCTTGGCTGGATGTGTCTTGTGGCCCGAAGGTGATGCTCAGCTGAGGAGCAGTAGCTTCCAGTAGTGAGGAAGGGAGTTTAGCTGAATGTTATCTCTGCTTGTAACCTGATGAGGCCAGGGCACAGGCCCTGTCTGCCAGTTTCACCAGCAGATAATGATCCCCTAGATTTTTCACCTGGTGATGGCCTTGAAGGGGGTAACACCATAAATTACTTCAGCAAAAATGTATCAGAGATCTCAGAGGCAAGAAGATTTGAGATGATTCTTGGGAAGACAGAGATAGCAGGAAGGACTTTCTGTAGTGAATTGTAATGGGTAATGTCACTTTTATACATCTGAGTTTATGTTTCTTGAAAATAGGATGTCAGGAGCAAGAAGAGCCTATTCTTTCCTTTGGACTCCTCCTGAACCCACTCCTGAAAGGCACCAGTTGAACACACAGTGGAACAGGTTTGCAAATCTCAGCACAGAGTTGAAGACCTGTGGAAATGCATACCCCACAGACACCAAGAGATGACCAGGATGCTGGGGCAGATCTCAGGGAGGACAAGGACTTGCTGAAGGAGAGAAACAAGTGAGCAGGGTTCGGTGCTTCTCAGAAATTCAGAGTTAATTAAAGGGCATGCAAGGATTTAGTGGGCAACTGTGCTGGGTAGAAAGGTTTTAATAGTTTTTCTGTGTGACAAAGACAAAATGCTCTTTTGCAACAGTTGTGCCACTACCCAGGGTAGAACCCTATTACTGTGGAGGTGTCTGGGCAATTTGTGGACATGTGCAAGGAATTGAGTCACCTCAGCTTAACAAATTATTTCTCGTTAGCTGAACACTGTTAATGACTGAATGCATGAGCCTTGCACGCAGTGAGTGCAGAGTGAAAAGTTTTCACTGAAATAGCTTCCAAATATTTCCCTTACTTCTTAGAGTTGGCAGGAGAAATATTTTTTCATTTGATGATATTGGCTTAGAAGATTGCTCTTCTCCAGAAACCTTTGGAATTGGCTTACCTTTAAATAATTCTGATGGCAGCTGCATCAGCAATGCTCCCTGGATCCCACAGCCTTGACCTGGGCTGTGGGAGTTACAGAGCACATGGCATGAACTGGGGGATGTATGGCACACTGGATAATGCTGATGGGAAGGGCAATGGCTTGTAGTCCTATTAACCTATTGCCTTTGCTTTTCCTTAGGTTGATGGATTCTTTAGAAGGGTAAAACCTCTTCCCTTAAACTGCTGGCATTGTTCTTCCTAATCTTGCCCAGAATTTTGTTGACCATCATTGCTACAAGGTCACATTTCTGTCAGGATTGTGGTCAGTTTTTTGTTTGCCAGGATCCCCAGGTCATTCTAGACAGAGCTTTCTGGAGGATGGTGCCCAGCCTGTGCTGGGGTTAATCTTCCCCATGTGCAAAATATTCCTTAGGTTTCTGTTGATCCATTCCCACAGACTGTCAAGGTCCCCCTTGGGACCTTGGGCAGCACACCCATCTGGGCTGACAACCTCTCCTCCAGTTCAATATCATCTGCCAACCTGCTGGGGGTCCATCCTGCCCCACCATCCATGCCATTAACAGGATTGGCAAAGTGTATTGTCCCCAGTATTGATCCATGGCAGACAATCTTGTGGAGTGGCTTCCAGCTGGATTCCACAACACTGATCCCAACCGTTGTGCCCTACATTTTCACTTGCTTTTCAGTCTCTCTCAGTGTCCACTTGTGTAGTCCATGCTTTATCCCTTTGTCCAGAAGGATTTTATGAGAGACAGTGTTAGAAGCCTTACTAGTCTGTTTACAGTAATTCAGTAATTTTCCCTGTCTTGTGCACCTAAAAATCCAATATTAACAGTTTCCAAATATTGCATCTGCAGGGAGGGTGAACTTGCTTTACTTGCACAGTGTAAACATAAGTACATTTGTATAGGTTCCACGACCACTGTGAATTGTGTTTCTGGGTGTATGAAGCTACACACAAATGCTAATTACATCCACAGCTGCACTGATTCTTTTGCTTAGTGCAAGTGACCTCCCATGCTGACATGGTTAGACATGTTCATTTTTTTAGACGTGCTCACACTGAAAAATGCCTGAACTGGCCCCAATGAAACAAGTTTAATTTCCCCAATAAGTCTTTACATGGCATTACCCAGCCTAGTCTCAGCAAACCCTTGTGAAGAATGACGCTGATGGCATTTTTTTCCTGCCACCAGCTGTGGGGCTGACCAGCAAGGCAGTGTTGTCTGCACAACAAAGTGCTAGTAAATGCACCACTGTGCTCCTGCTGACATCCCAGTACAGCCCTTATGCAAGGAGGAGGCACTGATTTGTTCAGAATATAACATCCTCCTCTTCAGAGCTGGTTTAATATAGTTATTTTGAGAATTGAAAGAAATAAAATAAAGTTTCCAAGATAATTTTCAGGAGGAGTTGAGGAAGAAGGGACAAGACAGACTCAGCACATAACTGGGAAAGTCTAGAAGACATCTGAAGTTGGTTAGGAATCAAATCCAAAGCAATTCTGAAACAGAAAAATGCCAGCTTAGCTGTGTTGTGTATCCCAGAACCACCTCCCCTCTGAGTAACTTGATATATATACTCTCCTTTAATTGGTTTAGATGGCCTTTGTTCTTTTCTTTTCTAAGCTGAGGTTCATGTCTTGCAGAAGCTGTTTGTGTTTCCTTTGCTCATTACATCGACTACTGAGTTGGAAGAATTAATTAGTTGATTATGATAAAATCTAATTACTGTTTGCAGTTGGATTAATTAACCAAATTCTGAGAGATCCCTTCTACTCCCTAGCTGTTCCAGTGTAAGCAAGAAGATACATCCTAAGGGGTAATGACTTGGTAAATACTTAATAAGCATCATGTGCAATAGACATATTTGCAAAACTCAAACATTGAAATTTCAGCCCTTGGATGTACTTTGAAAGCTTGTCATTGAGTAGGATAAAGGAGAGGATGGAAGTAAATACTCACACAATGAGGATGCACCACTGATGTGAAAGACCCTGTGGTTGAGGCCTAGTTTTGTTGTGTGAAAGGAGACCTGCTCTGAAAAATACATTTGGGCAAAACCCCAGAACAACCCACAAAATGAGACAGGAAGCAGTGTGGTGTCATTGCTGCCCACTGGGCTGGCACAGAGACTCTTCAGGTCTGACATGAGCAGAAAGAAAGGCTCTGTAGATGCCTAGAGCAAACTTCATCAAAAATGCATTCACGCTTTCATCAGTCTCTGTCAGCCATGTCATTGTCAATCCCTCTTCTGTGCTGGTAATTTGGACTGGGAAATGTGGTTGTGGGGATGGGAATGTGTTCTTCTCTGACAGCCCACAATGCAATGGTGTTGATCCCTAGGAAAAGAGAGCTACCATTGCTGCTCAGCTTTTATCCTCTTGGTGGATGGCCTTGAGTGCCCTCAGGGCTCGGGGTTAGTTTTGGGGTAGGTTTAGAGATGTCCCCTGCCTCTTTTCAGATATTTTCAGTGTACAACTCTTCTGTGAGCTCACTGCTTTTGACTTGGTGAAGATAAAAGAGTGTGTCTAGGTGGAAATTCTTCTGAGGTAGGTCAGATATCTACCTCAGGATGATGATGGGTACTCTGAAGAGAGCTGTCCCTCCACATCGACTACAAAAGGACTTCAGCTCACATAAAGACCCTATAATTTAATAGAATCACAGAATGGTTTGGGTTGGAAAGGACCTTAGAGATCATCTCCTGTTTCATCTGTCCCATCCTGGTGTCTGCAGAAGGCGTGCAGCTGTATGTAAACTAGATACTAATAGTTTTAATAGGCCAAGGTAAGAAAAACCAGGAATAGGATGCTTGGACATCCTCACCCATGTCCAGTTTCAGTCATGGCTCAAAATCTGAAGACTGATCATGTTTTCAAATAGCACAAAATGTAAATATATTTGGAGAAATACTAATTTTGGTCATGCCAGGCCTAGTGGCTTTTGTGTATTTGTGGTGTGTGAACATGATATGTGGCACATTGGTCAATAATTTGTAAGACATACAGCAGTATATAAACTTCTTCTACACCAGTAAATGAACCAGCACAAGTAAATGCTCTCAGATACTGACATTTGCTTTGGCCTGGGCAAACTCATCTCTCAAAGAGTCTTTAATGCAATCACAATGGCCAGTGGTCATCTGGACCAGGCAGTTGGATGTGGCCTTCATGGAATCACAGAATGGCTTGGGTTGAAAGGGACCTTCAAGGCCATCGAGTTCCAACCCTTCTGCCATGGGCAGGGACACCTTCCACAGGACCAGGCTGCACAGGCTTCCATCCAGGCTGGCCTGGAACCCTTCCAGGGATGGGGCAGCCACAGTTTCTTTGGAAAATCTGTCCCAGGGCCTCACCACCCTCTGAGTAACAAGTTTCTTTATAGTATTTAATATAAGGTTACTTTCTATAAGTTTAAAGCCATTACCCCTGGTTCTGTTGCTCCAGGCCCTTGTGAAAAGTCCCTCTCCATCTTTTTTGTAGGCTCCTTCAGGTACTGAAATGCCAAAAGTTGATCACACCAAAACCTTCTCTTCTCTAGACTGAACAATCCTAATTTTCCCAGCCTTTCCTCAGAGGAGATGCGCTCCATCCCTCTGATCATCTTGGTGGCCTCCTCTGGACCCACTCCCAACAGTTCCACATCCTTTTTATGCTGGAGATTCCAGAGCTGGAGGCAGCTCTGCAGATGGGATCCCACTAGAGCAGAGCTAAAGCTATTTCAATTCAAAGCACTAATTGTCCAGGTTGAGAACAGCTGAATGGTTTTTTCACTGTGAAGTTCTTTGTATAAAGTCAACCCAAACAATTTCAGCTCAGTACAAAAATTCAAGGCTGTCCTACAGATGTCTGGCAAGTTGACTTCCTGTCTGGTTGATTTTCTTTATTGTCCAATTACAATCTGTGATAAAACCTCCCAGCAGCACATTGTGGATAAACATGTTGTGAATTGGATAATGCTACAGATTATAGGATGTGCAATAAAGTGAAGGGACAGCACAGACAACATCTGGAAGTAAATGAAGGATTTTGTTGGGTTAGGTGATGGCTGTGAGTCACCACACAGCTGCATGTAAAATGCAGGGAAGAGGCAACAGTTTTGGGGCAAGCTGGATGCAAATATATGCCAGGAAGTAGGAAAGCGTGAGAGAAACTGTGGAATAGTGCTTTGTGAGGTGAATCTAGATCCTACATAAATTCAATATAAATACTTAATTGAAAAGGTTATTGTCTTTTACAATAGAGACTCAGAGAGGTCAGGCATTAGTCCAAAGTCACCTGATAAGTCAGTAGATGAACTGAGAGTGTCTAGAAGTGAAATTATGGTCCCCATTTAAAAAAAAAAAAAATCTAGACTTCAGTGGACCAAGACTTTTTCCTTGATACCTCTTCTAGCTTCTACTCCTATATCCTGCTTGTCAGACTTCCTAAATTGTTCCATTTGGAAGAATTCTACGGGGAGTATTGACACAATTCATCATTCAAATGAAGAAGGTTGATTAAATAGGGGAGACAGATGAATAATGTTTGAAGTAAATAGTGCTAACAAAAGCTTCATGTAAAGACTTGTCTATCCCCCTGAATCTAAAATTCATCAGTAATAAATTCTGGAGTGTCTGCAACACCATATTCAAAGCTAAGACTGGTTTTAGGCTGTAAACTCAACCCACACTGGCCTTCTGATACAGATATATAACTTATACAATTTTTTTTGATTTGCTTTTATGTCATGCTTTGTGGGGTAAAGACAAAGGTTTCCAAAGGAAATTCAAATCATTGACAATATGGTGAAGGAGCATGGATTGCAGAGCCTGTTGGTGCACTTGTGACTGACATTTGGCAGACACTTTCATTGATCTGAGATGAAGCCCAGGGCAGAGATCTTTCTGAAAGCTGAACTTTAGGTGGCTGAGGGAGCTGGAGTGGCTCAGCCTGGAAAAAAGGAGGCTCAGGGGAAGCTTTTGTGCTCTCTACAGCTCCCTGACAGGAGTTTGTAGCCACGTAGGGGCTGATCTCTTCTCCCAGACAAGAGGAAATGGTCTCAAATTGCACCAGGGGAAGTTCAGGTTGGACATCAGGAAGAATTTTTTCACCAAAAGGGTGGTCAAGCGTTGGAAGGGGCTTCCCAGGGAGGTGGTGGAGTCACCTTCAGTGTCGGTGTTCAAGAAACAACTGGATGAGCAATTCTCTGGACAAGTTCACAAAGTGGTACCCAGTCAAAGGCTGGATTTGATAATCTTGGAGTTTTTTACCAACCTTAATGATTCTGTGATTCTACCAGGGTGAGATGGTCACAGTGGCCATTCTCCTGGAAAACACATCCTTATATCAAGACCTACAACCTGCTTTGACTCTGTGGCTGATTTCACAACAGCTTCAAATCAGGACCATTCAAATAAATTTGAATGAGACCAATGCAGAGAGGATTATGTTCTGCATCTGAGTAATTTGCTCTGTTAATTTCTCCCAGCAGTAGAAGATTGCTCAGCATTTTGGAAGCAAACAGGCTGCAATTCAGGCCATTGAAAAACCTCCACTGTCATTGTTTTGTTCGATTGGTCATTTATGTATATTTACAACCAGGGATGCTTCACAGATGATTATAGTTCTGAATGAAATACTGACAAGAACAGCTAATGTGTAGGATGGTTTCATTTCTTTTCTGTTCAAGATCTTACAAAACTACAAAAAGTATTTTTCCTAAACTGAAAAACAAAATATTTTTAATCACATAATACACACACAAAAAAAAAAAAAAAAAAAAAGGTAAAAGAAAATGGTACCCAATGTATAATGTTCTGGTTGAATTAAAAAGAGAAAAGCAGACACAGCATTTCTGATAAAGAACCTGAATTTGTAGAACAGCTGAAAAGAAGAAAAGAACATTTTATAAAGAAATTATTTTTATTCTTTTATTGTAGAAAAGAGATTAGAACAAAGGAATAAAAAAAACATTTTGTATTTTAATTTTATTAAATGTTTTCAGTTAGAACAGAACTTCAAAGTCTACTTTCTGTCTCTCTTGTTTGCTTTGTGGATTTCTGTCTTACTGTTAATTCTTTGAAGGTTCCTTCCTTCAGCAAACACACATTTCCCTGTCAATAAACAGCAACCTTTCATAGAAACAGAATATCCTGAATTGGAAGGGACCCACAAGGACTTCTAGGTGCAACTCCTACTTTCACACTTACATTTTTAGTATTTAGTCCATTCTAGTCATATAGAACAGGGACATGCCTAGAGAAATTGTATCTAGTCTAGTTTAAGTTATGTCCACAATGTAATTCTGTGTACAGATAAAACTTATGCTGGGTTTCTCAGACATCTCCTCCAAGGTGGGAGAATTCAGGCTTGACTGTGCTGTTGGGACTCAGTGCAAACCATTCTTGTAGGGGTTTCTGCTGCCAAGAATTCGCCAGTGATATCAGTAGTTGTCTATGGCCTGGCTCAGTTTAGTGCCATGGCAGGGGATTGGAACTGGGTGATCTTTGGTGTCCCTTCCAACCCAAAACAATCTATGATGATTCTATGATTCTATGATTCTATGACCTTTTTTGGACACTGTATCTATGCAGGTGGTTCTGCCATCAGAATAATCAGAATTCTTCCAAAACCTTAGGGGAGGCAGGACCCACTCCAGTGATCACTCACTCTTGGGTAGCAGTGACCCAGGTCTTTCTGAGTTTGTAGGATAATTGTCACCCGAAATGATTTGATGACTAAAAAATAACTTTTCCCAGGCTGATTCTCAGTGAGTCTGAGGGAATGAGCACCATCAGGAAGTGTCTCCTAAAATAACAGAATCATGGAATTGTTTGGGTTGGATGGGACCTTAAAGCTCATCCAGTTCCAGCCCCCTGCTGTGGACAGGGACAATTTCCACTATCCCAGGTTGCTCCAAGCCCCATCCAACCTGGCCTTGAACACGTCCAGTGATGGGGCACCCACAGCTTCTCTGGGCACCCTGTGCTAGGGCCTCACCACCCTCAAAGTAAAGAATTTTTTCCTAATGTGATCTAAATCTGTCCAGCTTCAACTTAAGGTCATTCCTTCCTGTCCTTTCATTACATGCCCCTGTGAGAAGTCCCTAAAGAAGCACCCCAGAACAAACAATTTTCCTGCAGGTGCTTCCCAGGGCTGATAGCATGTCCTCTTTCTTACTTTCCTTGCAATCCTATGCTTGGAATCACAGAATTCCACCCAGCAAGAGGCAGACATTGAAAACCAACCCCAAACCCTTGCAGGTCTCTCTCTCTCTCTCTCTCTCTCTCTCTTTTTTTTTTTTTTTAATAGCACTGTCTTATATCTGGGAATTTTTATTTTTTTTTCTTCTGAAAATTGTCATATTTTGAAAACAACTACTGACACAGGGGCAGATTGGGGGAGATTTTCATTTTGCTTGAATGAAAACTGTATCTTGGGTGGTAGTTGTGGCTTTTAGGGCAGGAAAGTGATTGTATCATAACTGTAGGGAAAAAAACCAAGGCATAATTTGTATGGGCCTACATCTGGCACCTTCCAAAGCAAAAATACAACAGAATCATGATCAATAATTGCCAATTTTAGGTGAGTCCTGACTAGAAGTGCTTTTAAGAAGCACATTTAGGGACTCACAGGATATTAATGGTGTTTTTTGTTCTGCGGCTCTTTTGAAACGAAACCATTTGATAAAAGAGAAACTCATCTGCATTTCAGGGCTCTCCCTTCTTCCCCTTTTCTGCTGGTTCTTTGCCACTGTCTGCCAGACACTTAAATCCATTAATGACCTTGAATGGACACATTAATATGTGTGATTTTGATGCTACCCAAAACCTGAGCTCATTGTCCAGATTTGACACAGATTTTGAGTGATGCTTATCTCCTCCTGAGCATCCACTGACCTTTTATCTCTCCTGAATAAATCCAAATCTTGGGCACAGGAGTCTTTCCCTCAATACATGTACTTGTACATACAAAATTGCAAACACAAAACATCCAGCATAATCCATTACTAACCTTGGCTGGGTCTTCAAGCTCTTGTTATAGCACAGAAAAAGAGGGAAACCCACAAATGTTTGTCCTAACAGCCAAATGAACATTGGTAAAGAAAACCATGACTGAGGAGGATGGATTAGAATAAAGGAATTGGTTCAACTATAAAAGAGAATACAGGTCTCTATACTCTGACTAGGACAAAAAGATTTCATTTAGTCTTCAGGAAAAAAAATCTGTTGGGGAGAATAGCAAAGAAAATGAGTACCTGTGGAAGCAATACTTGCTATATCCATCACTGCCCAGTTTTAGCCACAGGTTATCAAATAACTGGAGAAATGGTTCAGGTGTCAGTAGTGCCTCGAGAGAGGATTAGGGCTGTGCACCAGCTGCCAGGAGTTAACTGCTTATATTTTAATTCCTTCTGGCTGGTCAGTGAAATATTGGTCTCTCAGATGAACTGAAGTGCAGGAGGATGGCCAGTGTTCCTTAAATTAGCAGAGAAGGGCCTAGGAGGGATCAACAAGATTCAGAGGAGTCTGTGAAATATTGAGAAAGGTATTACTGGATGAAAACTGTTCCATCCTTCATGGCAAGGAAGTGAGCCAGCAAAGTGCTGGCTATGTAATTGCTGGCAAAACCTCACTTTTTCAACTTCTTAGAGCCCACTCTAAGGAGTAAGGATGCTGTTTATGTAGGAAGAGAAATATTGACAGAGGAGGAGGTGTCAGCAGCTGTGGAGTAGAAGATCTCTGGAGGTGTCCCCTATCCTTGATTTCTCTAAGCTGCATCAGTGAGCTTTGCACACCATAATTAGTGAAGCCCTGCTTTGTATGGCACAGCTGGGCTGAGCAAATGAGCACAACTGGGGATGGGGAAACAATTAACACCCAGCATTATAACTGATGGCATGTTCCTTATGCCTCAGGGAAGTCCTGTAGGGATTTCAAAATACTATTTTTGAAATAAATATACTTCAGTAACCTTAATGAGAATTCAGTTTTATTAAACATTTAGAGAAGCTGAATCAAAGGGAGTTTCAAGGCCTATCTTGCTGTGGGCTGTTCAAGGCACTGAATGGATTGGGGTGAAAATCGTGCCTTTGTTCCCATGCAGGATCTGGTGGGACTGAACCACTGTCCCCTGATCCTGGCACATGATTGTTCCCATGGCAGCAGTCTGAGAGAGGAACACAAAGAAATGATCATGTCCCGATGGAAATTTTACCCTGATTTAGAAAAACACTTCATCAGAAACATTCGCCCTAGCCAAATTTATTGTCCAGTCATCATAGGATATCATACAGCATCCTGCTGCTCCTGAAGCTGCACTTCAGGCTGGTTTTCTAAGGGAAAACAAGAATTTTTTGTCCACTGTGTATGTAATATTACCATATAATGTATAGTACACAAGACATTGCCCACAGCAGTGGCAATAGAGAGGAAAGACAAATGTTATTTATGGATGGGATACAACAATTTCAACTGAAATTCAAAAACAGATGCTGTTCAGGAAAAATTTCCCTGCCATTAAATATTGTTTGGGCAGTTCCATCAGTCAGCCTCCTCCTCCTTTTTCTTGCCTGCAATGTTATTTACATGATGGCAACTGAAGGCTGCAGACAAGGGCTGCATTTCCTCATCCCACGGGCTCTGGGTGAGATTTCAGGTGCTGGTGTTCTGCTCAGGATGAGATTTCAGGTGCTGGTGTTCTGCTCAGGATGAGATTTCAGGTGCTGGTGTTCTGCTCTGGGCTTCCCAAGGATTATCCTCCAGCCCATTTCTGTTGCAGAATGAAGGATGTTGCAGGATGTTGCAGGAGGAGGAATGAGCACAGGTCAGTTGGGAATATATCTGTTCTGAGCTGAATTTTACCTGGTTCCTCAGAAATGAAAAATTATTTGACTTCTTGCTATGAAACAAGTCTGAAGTGCGATTTTTGGGCCATGTTCTGATGAATGTGAACATGTGAAAACTTGTGGTGGGTTAAGAGAGGTCTCATCCTGTGTCTGTGGTGGAGTTCCCCTGCCTTCACTTTGATGGTAGGGAAAGCAGGGCCCAAATCTTTCCATGTGTTTTTCTGGGATGACTCATGCAAGGCACCCAACCCAGATTTTTCTTCTCACTCTCTGTATACAGATCAAATTTCATGCTGTATATACTGCCAGCACGTTATGGAATTATTTGAAATTTATTTCACCTCTGACTCATTAATCTTACCTAAAACTTAATTATACATGGAGCCAACCACTCCTGTCTCTTCAACACTCACCCAAGCACCTGTAAGGCTGATTTATTGTCTCTCTAAACTTACTAATCACAAATAATTTTATCTTCCTCGGCCTCCACGGAGACCTTCCCTAGCAATTCATATTTACCATAAATGTTTCATGAGAAGTAAATTAGAAGAGACCAAATCATGTTTCAGGTATTACAAACTACTTCTTAGGAGTTTTTATCTGAAGGTAATGGGTGGATATGAAGGGAATGTGTAGCTCCCCATTGCTATGAAAGGAGACAAATTGCTCCAAAATGACCCTTTGAAATTCACTATGTTTAGTCTAAATTAAAAATCCTTAAATGCACTGGAGTTGCTAATTGTTGATGGCAAGACTGCTAAATATGTAAATTTCTAATTAAAATATAAATTAATCCTCACAAATGAATACCTGCTATCTGCAGAATGATGAGCAGAAGTTTTATGCCATTAATTAATTTTATCACCTATTAGCTTTATTTACATAAGTACATAATTCATGCTGCTTTGCTTTTTCTGATATGCAGCAGTAGATTTTTTTTTTTTTGTATCACTCTAAAATAATTACTTTTCTTTTGAACTTTCTCAGTGTATTTTAGGCTTCCTGTGTTACCTTTTAACATGTAACTTGGAGGTATTTTTCCTTTATTACCCCTGTACTTGATGTCATGGGATAGGAGGAAGAAGAGTTGGGAATTGCTTTCAGGCAGCCCCAAATAAAACAACAGTCTCTGCTCATTATATTCTGAGTCTTAATGGATTAGATAATTATTTACCATTCCCAGCTTTGATGTATTTTTGTAGGACAGTTGAATAGAACATAACTGCTACATTAAGAGATTATATAGTTCTTTCTGGATTAATAAAGCATAATAAAAGCACTGGCATTCAGCTTGTAGGTATAAATATGTATAATGACATTGTCTGTACTTCAGCCTGCTTTTCTAAGGGAAAATGTGACTTTTTGTCCCATTGTGTATGTAATGTTAGCATATAATAAATAGCATGCAATGAATTATCATCAGCAATGGCAACAAAAAGGAAAGAAAAATGTTATTTATGAGTGGGGCTGCAACAATTTCCACTGAAATGCAACAAGGGATTCTGTTCAGTAAGAAATTCTCTGTTATCAAACATCATTATTTGGGCAGTTTCCCAGTTTATGTTTGTTAAGTGCCTTTCCCAAACTGCCCTTTGAATGCAGCTGATGAATTAATTTTCCCTCCTCAGGTAGGGCTGCCTGGTGAAAGGCATCAAACACCACAAATTCATAGCAAAGCTGTTCTGCTGCCTTGCCTGTGTCTCCTATTCCCCTCCAGGGCCAGCTCCATGCCCGCACTGGATCCTCTCTCTGTGGGGAACCATTCTCTAACAACAGATGGGATAAACAATCATTTTCCTAAGCAAATCAAGAGACAGAATCCACTTCAGCCTTTCCCACTGGGAGCAATTCCCACTTTCCAAATGCCACATGCAAAGTGAGTCCTGCCAAGTGTTTTTGCAAGCTGCTGCTCCAGCCTGGGATTTGTTCCCTCCCCACCATGACTTGTGGAGTCTGGCTTGTCCCAGCCTCCTGTTTACTGACACCATTAACTTTTATGGAATTACAGTGGTAAATGTTTATGGCCAGTCTTTGCAGGATTAATCTTTAATGAGGTTTCCACTAAATACAAATGCATGCTCTCTGACCAAAACCTTGCAGAAACCCAGGAGGCATTAAACTGAAAATTCACACCACTCCTGACTGGAATTATCTTTCTGAGAACCACAACCACTGGTCGAAATGGCAAACACGCAATCTGATAGCAACTTAACCCCCACCCCAGAGGAAATCTGCCCAGGATGGGACAAATCCATAATGAACTATTCTATGCTGAGAATTGTTCTCCTTCTTTCCAATTGTGATCATCTATTTAATGGGTAAAGAAATGAAAATGGGACTGTTTGAGTTTATTATCAAGTATCTCACAGGGTTTTATATCACAGTGCCTGCTGAGATCTGCAATTAAAGTAAAAAAAGAAGAGTTCATTTCACAACAGGAGCTCAGGGTTTCTTGATACAGTTTGGTTTGGTGTTTAAGATTGTTTATTGCCTTCACTGTGCATGAGCTTCATTTGAGAGTTGCTGTTATTTTGAAGTTTGCTCTTTTATTTAAACCAATATTTGGGATGTGGAGGGTGCTTCTACAGGAGTTCTTGAGGAATTGGCCAGGGTCACTTTTCAGAGAAGAGTTTCAGGTCAGATTGTAAGAAGCAATACAGGTCAAAGAGCAAACTCATTGTATCTTCCTCCAGCCTTGTTGCACCATTCAGGCTGCTTAGAGGGGTTACAAACCACTGAAATATTATCAGTGGCTCCAGTTAACTTTCCTGTCAGGTACCATGCTATGGAATCCTGTGCATATTGGCTGAAAATTAAAGTGCTCAGAGAGTTAGACTGAATTGTACACTCACAGCTGTATCCAATACAGGTTCCAGCCTCTCTTGTTCTAGGGATCACACCCTGCTGTAGCCCTCCTCACCCATCCTAAACAGTTCCTCTGGTTCTTCTGTTTCTGTAGGATTTGCAGCCTCCCATGGCCTCCCTTTCCTCTTTCACACATTTCTTAGACACTCAGCTGCTAAAAATCACCATCCTTCAGTGGATTGTACTGGAACCATGCCAATTAATAATGATTGAAGAACTGGCAAATTAAACTCCTTTAAATCTATTTTAATGTGCTGATCCATTCTTACTTTTAAATTTTAACTTCATGGTTACTTTCTCATAAAAAGACCAATAATCTTTTAGACAAGGAATGTAGCAAATACAGATCCGTGGATTTTTAAATACAATCAAAAATGCTGTAGGCACAGTTTTATAATAAACACTGTAATTAATCAAAAGAAATTCCTTTCTCTGCTGTATGTGATTTGTGAGACAGACCTCATGGGCCGTTGATCTGCCCAGAATAGCAAATTTAGAATTGATATTGGAACAAAAATCTTTACTGTGGGATGGTTGAGACATTGGAACAGGCTGCCCAGAGAAGATCTGGATGTCCCAAGTGTCCAAGGCCAGGCTGGACAGTGCTTGGAGCAACCTGGCCTTGTGGAAGGTGTCCCTGCCCATGGCAGTGGCTGGAGTTAGATGATCTTTGAGGTCCTTTCCACACCAAACCATTGCATGACCCTATGATTTTGCTTACATAGGGAAGTTCCCCTAACAATGTCTAAATTTGTTTTGTCCTTTACTAATGTTCAGAAATCTCTTGAATTGAAGGAAGCAGCTGTTTGAAAGTACTCAGAACTATATAACAGCAAAAAAAAACCCCAAACCCCAAAATCATTTACTACAAATTTCTTATGTCTCAAGTTACCCACAAGTTATCCATACTTGATCAGAACCTTCCCTTTTGTTTTTTAAAAAGCCACAAAGAAATTTTTAAGTATAATATTCTACAATAGCTTTAATGCTTTTGTAGAGTCTTTCATCTGGACTTCTCAGGATAAACAAAAATTCTACCACATTTATTAAGGATGTACTTTCATTACTTGGAAAATACTAAGCTGGACTATGTTACATTTACATAAAATCAGCATTTCTAACTGTAACAGTGCTCAGAGCACTGGCCTGTGTGTGCAGACAGGCAAAAGGCTCCTGCTGAAGTCCAGGCAGGACTGTCACCCTTCTGGTGTTTGATAATTTGATGATCCTGTACTGTTCCATGCTTTGTTAGGAAAATCAACCTCCTTGTTGTTGTCTTTACATTGTGTTCTCCAAAATGTCTGCCTGCAGAAGAAATGTTTTTAGTCTAATTTTCTTTTATTAAAAGAAAATTGTTTTGTCAATATGTTATTAATGATATATAAGAAGAAAACGAAGATTTAAAGATTTAAACTTTAAAACACAGCTTTAGTTTTTAAAGGCAGGTTTTATGTTTTTACTGTGCACATGTGTAACCTTGATCTACTTGCTTACACTGCCTGTTCATGCAGTGGGTGGTAATTGGCTTCTAGTTCATCAAATGTGTTTTAGTAAAGAAACTTAGGGAGCCTGACTCCTACAGAGCAAAATCAGGTGAAATTGCCCTGCTTTTTTCAGGCATCTCAATTCTGTCCTCTCTTTGTTGCTTTGCTGGAGTCCACTCAGCCTCCTCACACACCTGTCAGAAATGCAGTATGTTTCCACAGGGATATGAATCCAGGGAGATGTGTCAGGATGTAGGAGAGCTGGTGGGGAAGGATACAGCAGAACTTGCTCGTTCAATCACAACTGTTGGAAATGACATTTCAAAGGCAGCAACAGGCAGCACTTAACATTTACGAGGAATTGCCTCCTTGCACTCCTGGGGCATTAAGTGTTCATTGCTGTCTGTGTGGGAGGGGTGGTGTGTGCAAAGTGCAATTTGCAGCACATATGAACTATTTATAAAGGTTTTTTGAATGCCAAGAGATTCTTTTTGCTTTGTTCTTGGAGAGGGTTTTTTTCACTTGCATGGAGAAAATTAGCAAAATATATGTAGAGTGAAATGTGGAGCTGGAGAATCCTTTATTCAGCATTATGATGCTGTGTTAGTGTGGTTTGCCAGAAACCACATGAACTCTATTGAATTCTGAAGTTTTTTTGTTGATGCATTTTGCACTGAAAACTGCCCTGTTTGGCAGTTGCCTGCATATAAGATTTAATTCCTTCACCTACTATCTGCCACCAAGACTGAAGTCCTACACAGAACCTTGCTGTTCCATATGAATAAAGACAGCAGAATGTCAGCTTGTAGGTTTAGTTTCTGATAGAGATTCTGAAGGTGTTCTCTTCATGTTCCAAACCTAATCCTGGGAAGAAATGGAGGAGAGAAAGTTAAACTCTTGGGCTCTTAGTGTTTCATGGTGGGATATAACTGTGACCCAGCTGAACTGGGCAGGTGTGCAGCCTGCTTAGCATGAAACTGTGCTCATCATATAAATGTTGTGTTGGTGCTATGGATTTCTACATCCCAGACTTCTTTGTCCCTTCAATTACAACCTCTGCACTAGGTCTACAATTCCAGCCTCTGAATTTCCCTTTGTTATTGTAAAAGCTGGAATGCTTATAAACCCTGAGGAGCATTGCCAGAACATGAGGGTGAGGCTGAAAATTCCCTTTGTTGTCTCCTTTCTATCTGCTCCTGGACAAATTCCATGAGGAATCAGAAACAAAAAGTTTTCCTTTTGGTGTTTTGTGAACTAGGAAACAAACAAGAGGGAGACTTTTCAAGCTGCAGAGGCTGCAGATAAGCAACAAGAAATACTCTGAGTGGCTTTATTTAGATTTATATCAGCCCAAACCAGGGTGAGCAATTATGAGCAAATGTTGTCAGGAAGAGTAGAAGCTTCAGAACAAAGTTCACTAAAGAAGCCCTGCTGCTGGCACTGAGGGCCAGGAAGAATTAGGTTTTTTTTGTTGAATCTCCTTCACTGGAAGAGGTTTAAATAAAGGTAAATGCTTTCTTGCCTCAGATTTTTGGGAACAGCTTGAATTTAAGAAATCATTTTGGCTCACAAGTGCTAAGGACAGCAAATATTTATACAAATGAATCATTTGTTAAACAGATAAGAGGTAACAGATGAAAGATCTTAATCAGAGTTACTTAGTGCACAGTTTGAAACTAAAAGAATTACTAATAGATAACAGCATAACATAAAACAGTGCTTTATATTACGGTATCTATAGTAAATCTAGCAAAAGAAATGGAATTTATTTAGAGATGAATGTAACTTACAACAAAATATGATAACCTACCAATGCCTTTACCCCTGGAGGAACCATGAAGCAGCATCCTCACTCACTGGAGAAACTCCAAAATTTTCCGGGGAAATTTGTAGAAGATTTTCACTTTGTGAAAGTATGGTGTGGCTTTTATAGTTGTAAATCAAATGTCTGTTGCTCAGAAATCCATCTTATCTTGTCAAATCTCACTTCAACACTAAGATGTTTATTTCCAACTGGGAGATGCCAGACCAGTGTTAACCCCATGGCACCAAAATAACTCCCTACAAGACAGCTTGTCCTGCTTGAGTTATCTGACTGGATAACAATCAAAAGATAAGCTTTTGTGGGGGCTTAGATGCCCCCCTACAAATGTCAAAGCTGTTCTGAAAAATTAAAGTCAAGAGATTTTTTTTAAAGCTCTTTCTCCAAAGGGACAGCACATTCTGGTCCATTCTTAGACAAGCAACACAAGCCATACTTTTGTGCAGGATCACAGAATCATGGAAAGGTCTGGGTTGGAAGGAACCCAAAGATCATCCTTTTCTATCCATCTTCCATGGGCAGGTGAGGCCCTGGCACAGGTTGCCCAGAGAAGTTGTGGATGTGCCATCCCTGGAAGCATTCAAGACCAGGGTATTGGAGCAAGCTGGGGTAGGTGGGCAGGGTATTCTGTGATTACACGATCAATAGATAGAAAAAGTTGTTTGGCAGTCCCCTGTGACCTCCCTATCTGTCATGTGAGAGCAAACCCTTTGTCCAAAGCCAGATGTGATGTTCCTCATGCTTGAGCCCTTCCTCCTACCACAGCTGGCTTGAAGGTATGCATCTGTGTGTCTGAAAGTTGAAGTCTTCCATGGATTTCTTCACCCTCTTTCACAACCATTTTGATAACTTCTGTACCAGAACATGATTGTTGCTTTCATTCCCCATCTCCTTCCATTGTGACACTCAAGGCCTTTCAGGGCAGAAAAATGATGGCATTTTGCTTCTGTCTGAATAAATATTTCTATTGTTATCCAGGAAATAATCAGCTGTGTGAGCTGTGCTTCAAATCAAAATCCTTATGCTACAGAAGATGACAGTTATTTCTTCTTACCCTGTTTGGTTTATCTGTGGATAGGTTTAACATTTTTTACTCTACCAAAAAAAAAAAAAAAATCACTTTCTGTGATGAGATTCTTTTTTTTTTTTTTTTTTTTTTTTTTTTTTTTTTTTTTTTTTTTTTTTTTTTTTTTTCCTTTACAGCCTGGGCATGTTGAAAAAAAAAAATATGGAAGGGCAATCAATGCCAGCTGAAAGATGGATACATCCTCTATTGAGTAAACAAAGTTACTGTGTATTGGCAAAAAGTTCCCTGCATTGGATTCTTCATTGGATTCGAGTTGCCAGCTCCAATAAATCAGTATGTTGGACTTCTACCTAGTCAATGTTTCTAGACAGCGGCAAGAGAGCATCGTATGTTAAAGTGTAATGAATTGTAACAGTGAGTAAGTCTACTCCCAGTCCCTGTTAGCATCTATCAATATAACAAAGTAGCTGTCACCCTGATGTACAGACAGACACCTCCTCTGACTGATGGGTGCATCCCTCCCTCCCTGAAAATACCCTGAGCTAGCTGAAAAGGAAAGTTTTTTGTTTTGTTTTGTTTTGTTTTGTTTTGTTTTGTTTTCCCCTCATAGGCCTGTGTTTGAGGAATATATGTCCAGAGGAGAAAATTTTGTGGGGGAGAAAAGAGGGGGCTTGGACCACAAAACATTTTAAACCATTTAAACAAGAGATTTTGACCACCTAAATTTCTGGGGCTTGGAAATCCTCTTCCCACACGGATAGACTAGGGTCTGTTTTTAGCAATTACTATTCCATCTTTTAATTTAAATCAGCAGTATGCCTGAGTAGTCCAGCTAGAGATGACATTTAGCCCACTCTGGGGGTTTTTTGCAGAATTTATATTTATACCTTAATACATCTAGAATAAAAAAAATGAATTATATCTGGTGTGGCCCAATGAATGAACAGGGATAAATGTGTAAAACTGTGTTTCTTGTAGACTGCTCTATTAAGCAGGATGCACATGAAAAGCCCTCCAAGTCCAAAAGACTTTGCAGAAATTAGGAAAAGATTAGGAGTGGGAAGAGCAGCAAAGAGGAGGTCACCAGCCAGCTTCAGTTGCCAACATAAGCCAGAGTCAAATACAGAACTGCTCATTGATGGGTGGGGCTTTTGCCTGGCCATGCTGCCTTTCCATCAGCATTGGAGAACTGGGTGAGAATATCAATCAGCGCTGTGTTTCCTCCCCAAAATGTTTTTGAACAATTTTCAACCACCTAGATGAAGATGGTGAAGATGATGAATTGGAAGTAGAGTTCTAATGAGAGAGTAGAAACTCAAAAGGATAATTATTGGCACTTGTCTCCTAGAAGCTGGGCATTGGATGGGGAGGAAAATTTATTTTTGGTTTCACAGTCAAATTTGATGACTTAGTATAACTGGCAAAGCCTCCCAGTCTGTTCTAGTGCATATTCCCTTGAAACTTACCACAGTAAAACTCTGCAGTTGTTTTCCTGTAGGATCAGTTTATCTCATGCTTAAGCAAATTAGGCTGTTTTTTTCCTCAGGCTCCATGCAAGGAGCAGATGGAGCTTTTGTGTTTTGCCACAAAAAATATTTGGCCTTATCATGAAGAGGCACTTGGCAAGAGACATGGTAAAGTTTGGATTCAACATTCTTGGAGTTCCTTTTCAACCTTGATGATTCTATGATTCTAGAAAGTGCTGCTGCAGATATCCCAGGTGAATGTTACCACAGGAGATGCTCAAATACCATTTGTGATGGGCATTTTCTCAAGACTTTGTTGGCATAACTAGCAGGTACCATGCCGGCTGTAGGCTGAGATTTTTTTGAGAGTAACTTCTTCTCATGAGTAAAATTGGCTCCTTTCTCAAGACACCCACTGCAAACTTCTTTAAACAGAAAGTGAGGAACCTTCTTCCATGTGAGGGAATGTGAAAGAGAGGATGACTTGGAGACTGAACAGTGCTCCTGAGCAGGAAGCAGAACAGGCTGAAATGCTGATTTTACTTTTACTTAAGAAATCTGAGGTACAAAACTGTCCGGGGGACTCCCTTCATAACTTCTGGGCTCACGACTCTGTTTGGCAAAGCTCATGTTCCCACTTGGTCAGGAAATATTAGGAAAGGAATAAAACTCTCAAAACCTGCACAGTGTTTTTGAAGAGAAGTAATTTCTGAAGACAAAAAGTTTTAGGGCTATTTTCTAGAGAGTGCCAAAATGCACTCTCAGGAAGTGCCAACTGACTTAATCTCCTCTCTCTAAAAGATTGCCCCAAAGCTGATTCTGTTAACTAAGGATACTTTATGCTCAGCCCTGTGCTCAGTGATTCATTTTGCCCCAGAGGGTCACAGCTGCCGTGAATTCTGTGCAGAATCCAATTTCTGGTATGTCTCCAGGGTATGCATCATCAAATAATTAAATCAGAATGCAGACCTTGCACTGGCACCAGGAGCCAGGGAAAAGCCAACTGCAAGATACAGGCACCGGCTGAGCCATGGAACATTAAACTGTTCAACAGGTACCAGATGGAATCTTGGCATTGGGTTCACATTCAGCTTCAGGTAAAGTAAACCTGGAATTTCCAGCCTGAGGCTTAGAACCACGTGGTCCACTATGGCCACAGTGGTTGGATGGGAAACAATACATCTGAAAGCTAAAACAAAGAGATTTGGAAACTGGTACTGAGGAATTGTTCTAGCCTTTACTGGTTGAACAAGACCTTTCGGCTTCCCTGTAGCCTGATGAGGGAGGGCTGAATTCCTCAGAAGGCAGCAAAGATGTAATTTTGTCAATTCTTAAAAGCTTTTGTACTTTCTGTCAAGTGTCACCTTCATTCTATCTGAAAACACAATTAAGAGGACTCACTGACCTTCACATCAGAATATCTTGAGTGGGAAGGGACCAGCAAGGATCACTGAAGTCCAGCTGCTGATATCTCACTGCAGTGGGCATCAGTGAACTGCATCAGCTGATGCCTCAGACAGCTGAGCTCCCTGGTGATAATGTGATAAACCAACACCAGTCCCTTGCTCCCACTTCACAGATTTTTCCCAGCTGGTTTCAGTGGAAACTTCCTGATACCTACCCTGTTAAACTGGGTGACTATGCTGCCAAGCTAGTGTTGTGAAAAGCTTTGTTCTGCAGGAGAAATGAGATTTGACATGTGCAGCTCTGACTCTCAGGGGAAATGTCCTTTCCACAAGATGTCAGTGGGTTGGCTGTTCTACTCTGCCATGCAGAAAGGTGGTTCTGCCAACTTCAAAAGCTGTTGCTTGTTTCTGTCATCTGACACAGAATAAACAGTTTGTTTTGTTCCATGTATTTAATTAATCTTGCCTTTTATTTCTGCTCAAAAAGACACTTTGATTTTTTTTTTTTAAGTCTCTATCCAGAAAAAATTCTATGGATATTTCATGCCAACAGATTTCACACGCGTCTGCTCCTGGGTATTCAACACCTCTTCATGACAGAGCAACAGAGCCAAATGGAGTTTTTAAATTTTCTGACTGGACTTATAAAACTGGATATAAGAGTTTTGGAGGTTGATATGAATAATTTGAATACTTGGTTTTGAATTAGGCTGATAGTATGAGGAAACATACTTTTTTGAGTCCTTCTCATAAAAACATGGATAGATTTTGCAAAAGGTGGAGTAAAGGAAGGCCAAGAGCACTTACTCTCCTCAGGAGATCCGCTCCTGAGGCTGAGCAGAAGAATGAAGGAAGAGCGAACATAGAATTATAAAATCATAGACTGGCTTAGGTTGAGAGGGACCTTAAAGATCATCTAATTCCAAACCCCTGCTGAGGGCAGGGACATCTTTCACTAGGCCAGGTTGTTCAAAGTGTTATCCAGCCTGGCCTTGAACTCTTCCAGGGATGGAGGATCCACAACTTGTGCCAAGGCCTCACCAGATTTTGGGGTGAGCTGACAAGTACTAAGGAAGAAAGAGAATCTAAATGGCAGAGGAAAGCACGTGAAAGCATAAGGTCATGAGTGATTTCCTTCTGCTCTTCACAGAGTCATTTGTCTAAACATGAGCCTTTGATACCTTCTAATGTTTCTTAGGATTCCCTCCCGTTGCTGTTTGAGCAAGACTCACTTCATTGCATCTTCTTTATCATGTCAGACTGGCACAACAACTGGAGGCATCTCAGATACCTTAGGATGTCTGAGCTATCACAAAAATGCCTCTCTTTAGGCAACTGGCTGGTGTCCCAGGGCCATGACTCAGTCTAAGACAAATGTGGCTATCAGTTCCCACCACAGTTGATGAAGATGCAGTCAATGCAGACAGTGCATTTTTTTGGGATGATTTGTCTCATTGTGAAGCACCTGTGGCTTCAGGAACAGGAAACATCAAAGCCCAACAGGCCAGTGAGTAGAGAAGAAACCAGGTGTAAGCCTTATGAAAATCCAGGTTTCCTATGCTACCTTTTCTTTTGGATTTTATCCTGGAAAAAGCTCAAAGGATGGGATTCAGCTACTTAAGTTATCTTCTGTGAAGATTTTTAAGTGTGATCTAATCGACAAGACTCATTTTATAACAGCTGGCAAGAAATAAGTGCTCAAGGGCCAGATGTTTGTGATGGATTTTAAATATCCAAATAGACCAGATGAATCAGGTCCCAAAGGTGAGAGTGCTACTAATTAACACATCCTTTTGGCCAACTGTAAAATTCTGCAAAATTGTAACTGTGAAACATTTACATCTCAGTCAAATGTGGCTTAAGCTGCCTTAGGCTTTGCTTCTGCAGGACTGATGGGGCAAAACAAGGGAGGAGGACAGCACAGGCTGTAAGATGGAAGGCCCACTAAACATAATTACCTATAAAACTCTATGAAAAATGCTGCAAGAGAAGCAGCCATAAATACATTAGGGAGACAAAGCCAATACACATTAAAGATTCATGTAGTGCTATTCATTTGTGCTCTTTTTTTGGCTCTGGATAGGCAGATATATGCATTTAAGACCAGGTAAAATCCTTTTAGTGACAGACAAAGACTCATGAATCCCAGGAACACCTCCATAGCTCACAAGGACAGTGTCTTTTGCCCCACCATTTTATTCCCACAAAGTTAGAAAAGCAGATATATTGTATTCTAAACCTACCTTCTGACTTATTTAATGTGACATTTAGAGGGGCAAACACTTTATTTTTAAATAAATGCAATTTCTATATGAGCTCTTTTGGCAAGTGACCCCTCTCCCCCCATGCCCCCTTTCCCCCAAATATCACAAGTCCAAAGACAAAAATTGGCAAGATTGGAAAAAATAAAGAGGCCACTTGGTCTGTCCTCAGGCATCTGGTAAATAGGTACAAAAGAGGACATGAGGACATAAAATAGGCAGGTAAATGTGAAAGCCTCCACCCTACAGATTGCAAAAATGAAACAAAACACACACAAAAATTATTTAAGAGACAGATTTTTAAAGTGATTATATCAGTTTGCTAAGTATTATTGGAGTATTGATCTTAAAGAAGCAGGGCAGCGAGAAGGAAAGAAAACACCAACCCACCACCTGAGCTACCTAAAGTGCTGAATAAATAACAGGATATTACAACTTCTTCACCACACTGAGATTATATGAAGCAGAAGAGACTTTGGAGCACTAAATTGCTTAGTGAAAGTCCAGATAAAACAAGGTGGAAAAAAAGGAACATTCTACTCTAAAGCCTGAAGAAGCAATGGCCTAATAAACTAAAAATTACTTTGTCCATGCTTCAAGAGCTCACCTGCTATGAGAACCCTTTCTTATTTATCTTTTTTTTCCCAGGTGCTTTCAAATACTGAATCTTATTTTACTATCAAGCTGTTTCCTTTCTAAAGTATTTACTTATTAGAGTGCATTGATAGAAATTAGTTGATCAGTTGATGGTATGAAGAACCTGGAGATGCATTTCTTATTGTAAATATGAAAAAATTATAGATGTTTCCCTGGTAACAAAAGCTTTATGTTCAAGTTAAAATTTTCTTCTAGACATGTGGAGAAGGAGAAATCAATCATTAATTGAGATGTCTGCAGGGAATGTGTCTTTGCCCCATGCTCCCTGGAAAATCAGTAGAGGGAAGGAGGTTCCTGCAGAAGGTGATTTAGATATTCAGCTGTTTTACATGGTAACAGATTCTGAGTGTAGACAAGCACTTTCAAATGGACAGGGATATTCTCTCAGACCTTCTGCTCTGGAAGGAGTAGGTCTGTCCAGCCATAAATGACAAAATGAAGATGCTGATTAAATATAATTCAAGTCTGTGCATGTTTTCTGCTTCAAAGTGAACAGACCTTTCTAAATTATTATGTACTTTCCAACACTGAATAGCAGATGATATAATAAAAGAGTTCTCAAACCAGCAATTAAGCACTGTGATCCCTTTGATGAATGTTACTAAACAACAGAACTATCTCATTTTGCTGCAGCTTTCTCTTAGTGTCTAAATGACATTTCATTTTTGTCTCTCTTTAGGGAACATGCTGCTTCTGACAACCAGCTCTGTGCTCTGTATTCAAACAATTCCTCTGATTATGCAAACCAGTTGGCTATAAAATACAACAGTGCATGGGATGCAATGCCATGACCCCAAAAACTGACAGCCTGGGGACAGAAAAAGAGAAGAGGTGCTGAACCTTAGCACCCTGCACTCAATTGTCCATATCTATTGAATCAGAAAGGGATTATTGGTCAAACCTAAAAGCCTAGAGCATGTGGTTTCTCCAGAGCAATGCATCAGAGTAGTGTGGATTACAGCGGAAAAACATGCCAGGTGCCTGCAGCCTAAGAGACCATTGAGAATTTCAGGAATTCAGATGTTTTCAGTTTGCGATATAGCATTGCTTGGTGCTGGTGACATGCCTTTGAATTTTCCCACACTATGGTAGTTATGTAATTTTTCTGCTTTTGTGCTTTCTGCTGCTTCTGGAATACTTGGAGAAAGGTTCAGCAGGCCAAGGAGAACCTCAGAGTATTTAAACCTTGAATCCATAAGCTGCTGGTGCCTGTAATTTCTTTCCAGTTATTTTATCTTTGGCCTCTGGTGAAACAAATGAGCTGTGATTAATGCTGATGAAAGCATTAAGGAGATGATTTCCTCTCCTCCCACCAAAATTATTGACTGGAACGCAGTCTGAGGAAATCCAATTAAAACTATATAATATGTCTCTATTTCCTTCACCATCTATTTAAATGATGGATAAGGGGCATCTGCTGTTCCCTTTCTCTCCATTATTTAGGTTGTAAAGTAGGTAGTCAAAGCTTTTCTTGAGTATCAGTTTTGTTACACTTCACATGTTTATCTCATTTTTAACAGGTGTGGGCAAAGAACTTTTTCTGTTTAGCAACAAATAACAACATTCAGTTGTACTGTGTCTGCTCTGGGTGACTTCACCAATGCTGTGTTACCTATTAAATTAAGACATGAAGCTGGGATTGAAAAGAAGTGGGTAGAACTCGTAAATTAAAATATTTTCCCTCAATCATCTGGTCATGACCCTTTCTTTTCTGAAAACTCAACATCCTGCACTGTTCTGTGGGCAGGATATATTTTAACAGGTTCATAAATTAAAAAAAAAAAAAAAATTGTTCTGGAGTTTAGATAGTAATTTCCAATTATACAGAGCAATAATCTGTATTTAATCTGTAAGGGGCTGTAAATGGGGAAGTTCTTTACAACAGGATATCTCTTTAATAAGAAGAATATTGTTTCATTTGTTTCTCCATTGAAAGAAGAAAAATTTTCTGCATATAAAGACATATCTGCAATTGATGTTGATAGGGCAATCTCCAAATAGCTCAGTATTAAGGAAATGCTCAGTCCTGTGTCTTTCTTGCCAGAGGAATTTTTCTATTGACTTCTGAGGAGTAAGGCCAGATCCATGGACAATTCACATCCATGGCTGTGCCTACACACAGCAAGTAATTTTTTTTTTCTGACCAGATTTATCCTTACCAAAATAAATTCTTTTAAATGTGCTGGATCAACTCCATTTGCTATTTCAACTGGCTCCACCAGGTTCTTTGTAAGAATAGAAATGCAGTAATTCCACAGGCCTGGCATTGTCACAGGCCAAAGTTACTATGATTACCTAAACCTCTTGGGTTCTGATTTTGGCTGTCTAGTTTATTAGTTGAGTCTTTCAAGTCTCCAATTTAGAAGTCACTCCTCCATCAGAAGTTCTGAGAATTTCTGAGAATCAATCTGAGGAGCTGTTACGGTATGGGAAGGGGTGTCTGTTTTTCACCCGACTCTTCTATGGTGAGTGAAGGGTTGCAAACTCATTAACCCCTTTGCAGGTGACAAAGTGCCTTCTCCTCTTGCCTAAAATCAACAATCCAAAACTTGCAATAGTGTTCAAATAGTAACATAAAAAGCAGGTCTTTTATGCAAGCTTTGAGGTGCCCATGGCTATGGGCAGACCCAGCACTGGATTGCTACAATTTTTGTAGGTTTAACAAATTGGCGTATCTAACAAATATTGTCCAATTAGAAGAGCAGTTGTTTAGATAATTTCCCCCCACATTCTACTCCATTTGAGTTGTTTCAGGGGCTTTCTTATATCTTCTAGGTTCTAGTGGAAAACAAAATGTCCTTGTCAGGCTTCTTAAGAATAAAATTAAACAGAAATCCAAGTATGTGTTAGAATGGTTAGCTTATTATTCTAATATCTAAAAGAAAGAGTGGGAAAAATACCTGGAGCTATATAACCAAGTATTAACAGTCTGCAAAGCTACAAACAACTGAAAGATGTATAAAAAGCTAAAATCTTTACCATGGCTGTCACTGTACAGGTATTTATAAGGAGCACATTGAAAACTTTATTTCTTTTTATCTCATTCTGAAGTTCTGATGGAGGAGTTTGGGCGTATTTTACTCAGTTTCTTTAAAACCTTGCCACCACAGATGTCTTGATCACTTTGGGATCTTCCTATCCCAAGCTTGTACCATCAGAGGTGGCAGAACAAACTGCACATCCATGCTTTGACAGCCCCAGGACTACTTCCAACTCCTGGCAATGGGAAGACTGAACTGAGAACTGGACAGAATTCAACAAAGGTCTGCATTTTGACTTAAATTAGGCATGTTGGGTAGATGGACTGAAGTGATCCAAAAAAGTGTCTATACAATTATACTCGTTAGATGTCAGGAGTAAGCAGAATAATCTCATTCACAGTCCTTTCCACTCAGATACTCTTATCCTAATTAAGAATAGCATTGCTTGTTCTGCTCTGCTTTGCTTTCTAAATGGTCTAAATAAAACTGAAAAAAAGTCAATCTTGCATTTACACCAGAAAACTGGTATCAGTGGAATAAGGAAATATTGTCCTGTTCAAGCAGGTTTTCAGCCTTTCAAGCTACACTATGGCTGTGACACAGATACCTGAGTGCCAAGACCATAAAAATAATGACAGTATACACGGTGCTCCATTTGAGACACAAATTTTATTTATTTCATTCCTCACAGCCTATATCGCCTTGCCTCCTAAGGGATCATCTAGAATACTTTTCCAATGAATATTAATTACCTGGGAATGCAGAAGAAACCACCTCTGCTGTGACAATAGCTTGACTTCTCTCTGGGGGACAGGGGTTGAATCTCAGTGCCTCTCTAGTGACATTATTTGTTATTTTCAGGACAGGCAGTTGCATCCTAATGGAATTCAAACATAATACAAGATAAAAAAGAAATAAACAGTTGGCAATGTGCTCCTTATAATTACCTATGCAGTGACATAATACCCTCATTACTCAAAGGTATCAGGGCCCTGCAGTGAACAAGGGTCTGGGGCAAGTCTTCCTTTTGGATTTTGGGGAGAGTTTAAGCTGTTTTATGGAATTCTAGTGTTTCTACTACAATTTCCTTCCTGCTTGTTATAGAAAAGTGGACACTAAATACATACAAATCCTTTGAAATCCAAGAATATAGCTTGGGAAAGTACATCCAGGTCTTGCCAGGAAAGTGGGTGAATTTTCTGCCTTTGAGGATCTTTTGAATATTCAGAGCATAGAACTGAAAGGAATTCCAAAATCACCAACATTGGTCCTTGCTTCAAGGTTTCCCAACAGACTCTTAATGGTTGCCTGCTGAGCTCAGAAGATGGTTGTGAGATCAGGATAGCACTGGCCCTTTACTTAGTGGAAAAAAATTGGGATTTTTGTGCATGGAGAAAAATAATAAAAGTATAAATAGCAATTCCTACCAATAATGAACAAATTGTAAGCCAAGTCTTTTAGTAGCAGTAAAAGGGATGTGTTGCCTTAATTACCTACTTGGAAAGATTTACTGAGTGTGAATTATAGAAAGGTTTGCATTTCTAGGGCATAAAAATCAGTGGGGCTCTGTTGGTGGCACCAACACATCTAATTTCTACTTAGGGTAGAAATTTCTACCTTTTTCTGTCCTCAAAAGCTGGTCCCTTCAGCTTTTGAAGCTAGCTTGCAGATTGATTTGTCCTTTTGGAAGTTCTATTTTGATGATTTTTAAGTTCTAAGTTCTTGCACAACTGTTTTCAACAAAGTGATAAATGTTGGAGTGATCAATAATTGTGAAGATAAAGAAGAGGATAAAGAAGATGGGACCTAAAGAAGAGATAGAGATGAAGTTGAAAGATTTCCATGCAAAGTGCAGCTACAGCTGTTGTGCTGCACTGGATCTCATGTTCTTGTTCTGCTTTGTGAGCAAAATATCCTGCCATATTACATTTCCCACCACACTTCCCAAGGCAGAGCTGATCTCCCACCAGCTGTTGAACAGCACAGGCTTCTGTTCCCAACTGGAAAGAAAGTGTTAAAGTGGAGAGAGTGCTGCAGTGTTTTTATATTCATTCGTCACTTCCAAACTCATCTCTGGATTTGTTTATTCTGTAATTACCTCTCAGTGACATGAGTGATGAAGTGAAAATGCACTAAGTCTTCCTGAGATTAGATTCTGTTGGCTCAGGTCATCCCCCAAAAAATTGTTGTTTGGAAAGGGGTGCAGACAGAATACATTCTGTGAGGCACTTCTAGATCCCTCAAGATTAAACAACTGTCTTGGGTTATGGAACCAAAAAAATGTGTATTCTATTTCATCTGTTGAAAGCAGTTGGGGAAATGTGGTTTGGTTTTTTTTCTTTGTCTCTTGTAACTACGGGGGGAGGGGGGTGGATGCTTTCTGATAATGGCCCAGCTGTTAAAACTGGGTGGGGTAGTGTTCCTTATCTCTTTCATCGCTCATTCCCCCCCCATGGGGATATCAGCTGATAATGGCCCATTAAGGCTCCCCAATCACATGACACATTCCATCATCCCATTGTGAGATGCTCCACCCAGTGTTGGGGGGAGCCCAGACTTCCTACCTGGATA
>VZUI01050609.1:0-14892 GCA_013401135.1 Cettia cetti | reverse complement strand
TTTTTTTTTTTTTTTTTTTTTTTTTTTTTTTTTTTTTTTTTTTTTTTTTTTTTTTTTTTTTTTTTTTTTTTTTTTAGCTAGAATTCTGTAATAAAATACCCAGGAGAGCCATGCATTTGGGAAAGAAAGAAGTCATGTGCAGCTCCCAGGAACCTGCCTGTCTGCCTGGAATATTGCTGTAAAATCCATGCAGTTATGCTGCCTTCACAGCAAAGCCTCCAGCCAGATGAAATTTGTATGTGTGGGGAGTTTGTGCTGGGTAGAAATACCTGAAATACTGCAGTTCTGCGGTTACCTGTTGGTTGAAGAACAAGCATCCACGAGTAAATGTAATTTTGAATTGTTTCATTGACTCACCAACACCACACAATAAATCAATCCCTTTCCTTCTGGGGCTTAGCAGTGCTGCTGTCTCCATGTCTGTACAGGCACCACAGAAGCTGCAAATTAAATGAGAAGACAAGAAATCACCTGAAACATACAATGTTCCTACTGGTTTGTGTGCATGCAACTGATAGAGCCAAGGAGAAGTTGTGACCCATGTAGTCTGGTTATAGAACTATAATACAGAAATTTAATGTTTTGGTAATCCTAGGTACTCCTCTGGGACCCTGCCCTATGTCTGTGTTGATATCTCAGCCTCCAGGAACTGAGGCTTATAACAAGTTCCTCAAATAAAATGCCATAACATTGCCAAGCCAAAGGAAATCACAGTGGTGGGAGATACGTGGTGGAAAAGCAAATTCAGCAAGGGAAGTTGTAGCTACTCAGACATGTGAAAGGGAGAATATTCACTGAAGAAGCAGAGTGGGACTCTCTTCCATTTAAATGTATTGGTTGACTGCAGTGGGAATATTCAAAGCATATTTTTCTTCTATTAAGCATGTACCAGCTGCTGGAACAGAAAGCAGTGCAGGAGAGTGGATCCAGCTGATTCCTTCCCTTGCCATGCTCTCAGAGCTCAAAGGCTGCCCTGGGCTCTAATGTCTGGTAAAAGATCCCAGAGGATGAGAATTGGTGATGAGAGCTCCAGCAACACCCATCTCCTCTCCTGCCTCGATATTACTTCAGAGGTATTTTCTTAGGGATGTGGGATGCCTTTCAGATACAACAAGAATGTTTTAATATATAGGAAATTCACTCAAACCGTGGTATCTCCACAAAAAATAGCTGGTTCTTCTCCTCTATCACTCCTGCACCAATAAAGCTACTTTAGAACCTCTGGTGTTTATTCAGAGAGCAGCAAAACTTACTGGGAGCTAGGGATTGCTTAATAATAACAGAATGAGTGTGACTAAGTATAAGGACTAAAAGAGAGCTCAGACAGCTAAATATACAATCAAAGAGAGAAGATTAGAAACAACAGAATGATATTAAAAAGCAGTGAAGCATTGGTTTTGGGGCAGAAAACCTTTCTGACAAAAATATCAGTGTAAGTTTACAAAAGCTGTTTCCTACACAAAATGCTGGAAGCATTGATGGAACGGTCAAATTTATGGACTCACTAGAAATTCAGTGCAAGCCAGAAAAAATGTTTTGGTGAAAGTCCTCTAAGAAGTGCACGCCATTTCTAATTTCTGTTAGTGCTGGGTGCTGTGGGACCTGGAGTTCTGAGCAAGATATAATTAGAAAGCAACATGAGTCTCAGAAGTTGATCCTATTTCAGCCATTTCTAAGGGCACCTTTAATTGGCAATATTCAAATACAAACTCCTCCAGATATGAGTAATGACACAGTCTTCAATTCTTCTAAATTATTCCAAGTTTCTCAGTGAAAGATAATTTTAGTATAAGCTAGTTATCTCCATTTAGAATAATAAGAGAGCAGCTTGGGTAGATTCTGAACTAAAACTTCTTGAGACTGGTTTGCAATGAAAGAGAGAAAAGTAGCTCAGTAAAGTAATCAGCAACAGAAAGACTTTTGGAAAACTTCAGTATGTCCAGAAGACTGTAAACACTGAAAAATATGTATAAATACATCTATTTATATCTTCATAAAGATCTCAGAAGGGAATGAAGAACCACTTCTTGGGTTGCTGGTCTGGCTGCAGTAATGCCTTACAGCCATGAGCAGAGAGCTGTTGTTTTGTATCCCTCTCACATTTAAAACAGCACATTTTCCTAAATAAGCATAATTTGTCAAGGATGTCTGACTCTATCAGTTTCTACACTTAATCAAAATATACCATTCTTTCAATAGTCACTAGCATCAAAAGGATAAGAAAACTTACAACAAATTCCCTATTTTCCAAAGAGATCTCTGTTAGGTAGTTCTTATGACTACTCAGTATGCAGTGACTTTGAGCAATGACTTTCTCTTATTGTATATTTATCAAATATATTAATTACCTGATGTAAATTAATAATGGTGGCTTGTAGGAAGCACAAAACCTATACATGCATATTACTATGAAGCATGACAGCAAAGTATTTATTTTATTAAGCTACACAACACCCTGCAAGACATTTAATGTAAGCTGAGTTAAGGAGGAGGGAAAAGAAGCCTGTCCCTGACCAGCTCAGGAAGTTTTACAATGCTGAAATGTTGCAGACACATGCAACATTTCAGCATTGTATGTTCCATTTCACAGAGAGCTGCTCCAGGGGAAACAGGGTGTGAGACAGGTAAGGCTGGGTGATACTCTGCTGGAATTTAATTAACAGACTGCTTGATGTTTTCTGATTATCATGGAATCATAGCATACTTTGTAAGCTGGAAGACACCTGAAAGCTCATCTCTTTGCAACCCCACTGCTGTTGGCAGGAACACCTTCCACTATACCCAGATATTCCAAGCCCCATCCAGCCTGGCCTTGGACACTTCCTTGTTTTCCCTTTTGCCATGGGATAGCACATCTTCCAAATTTGTTCTAAAAATGATCTCAAACAAGATGAAAACAATGACCCATGGAAACTTCATGCTACCTTAGTACAGTATTTATAATACAGTATTTGTGCAATTGGTGATATCTCCCTCAAAAAGTAAAACACCCCAAGTATTCTATAAGAAAACATACAGTCCTTGCTTTAGGTTTTGGCAACATTTTTAGGAAATCTCTGAAAACCTAAAGAATAATGATAAAAAAGTAATGTTTTGAACATTTATTTCAAATAGACTTCTAGCTGTATGAGCCCCACAGTAGTTCAGAAAGCATCTCTATGTATGGGCATATGGGAGGTCACATCCTCCCATGACTGCCTTGTTTTTCACAAGAGGGCTTCAGAACTTGAGGAAACACAGGCTGGTCTCTCCCAGTTTTCCCTTCCCCAAAGACTTCACTCTGCTATTCCTTTTTAACTGCCAGATATTGCTCCTGCAGAAAGAATGAGGACTTGGTCAGCATGCATCACAAAGGCCAAGGAACATGATTCAGCATCATTCATCCCTCTGCAGAACAGCACCTCACAGTGAAAACCACAGGGGAAATCTGAAAAGTGACAGATTCTTGCAAAGGATTCTTGAAATTTCAAGGAAATTAGGCCTGAACTTTAGGTTTAATTAATTAATCAATTATTACACACAAATACTGTTTTCGGCTCCAGACCTAAGTATCTCCAAAATATCCAAAGCTGTTATTTTGGTTAAGGTATGCTTGTAATAGCAACTTATACATTTTAAAGATTACAAAATCATATGAGAAATAAAAACTTATAAAATAGGTGTTAATTCTCAGTATTCTTCTCAGTGCAATGAGGTACAATATTCTGATATCAAGATCAGTTCTTTGATTCAGTGGTGTCAAGTGCCTCCAAAATGTTGTTAATCAGGCACATTTATCAATAAAAATCAGCCATTTGTTTTGAATCCTTTTTATAGTGGGTAGCTCTGGTTGCCAGCAAAATGAGGCCAAAGTGAACAGAGGGGCAATGTCTGTATTCCTGGCCTCCACTAATTTAAAAAGCTCATCACATTTCTACTTCATCTTGTTTAAAATAGAAATGAATTTCATAAATTAGATTGAAATCCATGAGCAATTAAAAAAATTAAAATTGTGAGTCAAACACTGTTATCACTGAGAACTGGACTATCATTGCTTCGGTAACACAGCTAAAAATGGTCCCATAATTGACACTGGATAGATAGCTGGAAAGTAAAATAATGAAGTTGCCCGGGGTGAATTTGAAGAAGTGAAGTCTTTTAACTAAAGACAAAATAATTGGAAAGTTTTAGTAAGAAATAATGGGGAAATGAACAGAACACTACCATTAAAAAAGCTTGTGTAGGCTTAGATAAAAAATAGAGCAATTGAGACGAAGACAGCATAGGCAGTGATTAGGAAAGACAGAAAATTAGAGAAAATGACAAAATGTTATGCATAGATTTTGCCTTATTTAAAGTCAGAGTTTTCTGTGGAGTTGTATGAAAAGAGAAGTTGGGGTGAAGAAATGAGACCACATCATTGCAGAGGCAATCTTCCTCTAATGAAGAGCAAATCACCTGTGGATTAATGGTTTCCTCTGGAGCTGGGGTGCACAATGCACTCTGCAGTGTTTTTCACCGTTTTTTCTACTGCATTAGGGTATGGAAATTTGGCAGGAAAGAAACCCTCTCGTGTCCCAACTGATCCTCAGTAATCAGAGGGGCTGGGTGTGGCTGCACTAAATTTTTGGTTGTAGTCAGTTCAGCACTGTCAGTCTGGTGCAGTTCCACAAGAACTTGCATGATCACAGATCTTTACAAGTTGTGCATTTTACCAGTCCAGTACTCCAGGTCTGGCCAAGTTCCATGAGACCTTCCATAAATACAATGGTTTATTCAAGCAATGGGAAAGGAGCTTTGGGATTACAGAGTTCAGATTCAGGTGAAAAATGCACTAACTTGCAGAGTGTTACTGTGTATTGAGACAGAAGGGACAGAGATATTAGTGACGCATATATGTACATATATATATAAATATAAATATTTAAAGGTCTGCTCCAGTTTGGGTGGAGGTGGAAAGTCCACCCAAAGGCATGCCAGAGGTGTTTCCCCCTCTTTTTTTTAAATTCTCCTTTGTGTTTTCTTTATCCGTCAGAACTTGGACAGCACTGCAGACACACGGTGTGCCCAAGAGCTGTGCATGTGCATCACCAGTGTTAGCAGGTCCCAGGTACTGAAATTAGCACCAAGGCAGAGCAAGGCAGTTGGCCACAAATGTGCCAGTGGACTGTGTGCAGTTTTATTATTTATTATTATATTTATTACAGCCATTTAAAATTTTTTATTATAAATATTTATTTACTGTTGTTATATAAAATAGACTAGACTAGACTAGAATATATATAATATATAATGATATATGATATATGATATGGTATATGGTATATAGTATATAGTATATATAGATTATATATTATTTTAGATATCAATATAAAATTATTGTAATGAATATTTATATAATAAATATTTATTATTATAACAATAAATATAGATATATATTACTTATTATTTATTTATTACAGCCAAAATCTGATGGTTTTGGGGTGCAGCTCACCTGCATTCAGGTGATGGCATTTCTCTGCAAGCCTCAGTTGAAACTACTGTCTCGAGTTGCTTAACATTCAGAAGAAATGGGTGCATCACTAATGTAGTATTTGTCTTTTTTTTTTTTTTCCTACACAAGTAAGGAAAGATCTCAAATAAAAGATTCTAAACATTTAGCTTGGTAATATGCATATCTATCAACATTAAAGCTGATTGATGGTGGTTTCTGGTAACAACATAATTTGCTCCTCCCCCTGCTCTTCACTCTTTTATATACCATTTAAATATTTAACATAAGATTTTTCCTTTGCTGTTTCTGTCCCAAATTTAAAGCTTTTTATTTCCGTGCAATAGCTGAAAAAGGTCTTTTGAAATAAGCAATGTGTTTGAAGGGATTGCAGCAAGGTTGGGTGTACAATTAAGATAATGGTGGAACTATCCATCTGAATAATCATTTAGATAATGATTACTGTATTGGAAGATTTTATGAAGTACAGAATAAAAGGAAAAACAAAAGGAATTCCCTTTGAATAAATATTTGGCATGGCTGAGTGCTGCAGCAGCATATCTGAATGATAAAAGATGTTCACTAAGCCAAAGCTGTATTCTCTGCTAGAGAAGAGGAGGATTTAGTTGCTTTTTTTTCCCTCTCCAGAGTTACGTTTTAAATGCAAAATGTTGCTTCCTTGAATGCTCAGTTGTTTATTGAAAGGGTATGCTGCAAAAGGAAAATAAAATCAAAATAAATTTACAGAAAAATATTTTTAACCTTTGTTGTGCCTGGGAATAGAGTAGAAACAAGCTGTTTCAAGAAACTATGTTCTGCACAGGAGGAATGAATCTTTGGGCTGATTCTCCCCAAGGTAACAAAAAGTGTCTTGAGGTTTTGCTTGATTACATGGCTCTCTGTGCATAGAGACTTCCAGGGCGGGTCCATTGCCATGCTATTGTGTTCTCTGATCTGAACTTGTCAATCCAGCAGATTTATTTTCTCTGGAAAGTGGGACTGCAGGCACATTAACTACACCTTTTCTTAGGGAGTCAGGTCATAACCTTTCAATTACAGATGCTGTGAATCACCCAATGTAACAGCCAGAAATGAATTGGGATCCTTAAGTGTTTATTACCATAGCACCATCTTTTGCAACCCAACACTTTTCTCAATTACATTTGTGGATTTTTATCACTCTGAATAGGTTTTGCTCTTGTTTATTGAACTGGTCTTAATTTCTTGGTTGTTTTGTTGGGTTATTTTAGTAAGAGTTTACTAATCAATGTTCAGGAAGATCCTTGTTAATACAGGAGGTTCAACTTCTAGTTTAAAGATCTGCTACTTTGGCCCAAAGGGTAAATATGTGCATTGTTTTGCTCCAGTGTCCAGGAAAACCAGCCCTTCCCATTTCACTAACCTTAGTGAGGCAGCAGTCTATCCCCAAAGCTTAAATGACATTTTCCTGAAATAGTTCAGGCAAGACTGTATTGAATGTGCATCCCTTGCAATATAGTTGCTAACAGAAATAGATATTTGTTGGGGGTTGAATTTGTTTCCTTTTGTTTGTGGAATTTTTCCCCATTGGGTTGCCAAGGGAACTAATTTCTGGGTGCTTATGGATGCCTGGACCAAGGCAGGAAAGGAACGGGTGGGGGCAGTTGCTCTCTGCTCCTGGCATTGGGGACGGCTGGGCTGGCTGCTGCTGCTGCTGCTGCGGGAGGATTCTCGGTTTCTCCACTGGCTGCAGTCCTGAGAAAGTCTACCATCAGCAGCTCCTGAGCTCCAGAACAGCTGAGTCCATCTTCTCCTGCCCTGTGGGATCGACCTTGTCCTGTCACCACTGTTCCCTCGGCGCTGCTTTGCGGCACCCTCCTCCTCCCCGGCTGGGACATCCCTGCTGCCCCAGCCACCACTGCAGGGCTTCCTGCTCTCACCCACTGGCCCAGGATTGTTCCATCGTTCCAGCCTGGTGCTCTCAGCGAGATCAGACTGCCCCGAGCTTCGTGAGAACAAAGCCCTCGAGGTCTTGCCTGATTCTGTGTAATATTACAGCTATAATTGTTATTGTTTGTTTGCATTGTTGCAAATATTAGTAAAGAACTGTTATCCCTATCCCCGTAACTCTGCCTGAAAGCCCCTTTAATTTCCTAAATTATAATAATTTGGAGGGAGGGGATTTGAATTCCACATTCCCTAAGGAGGTCCTGCCCCTCCTTAGCAGATACCTGTCTTTCAAACCAAGACAATATTTGAAATTACCTTAGCCAGACCCTGTATTTACCAAGGGTATTAATTAAACTTCCATGAAAAATTCCTCAAGGATTACATTAGAACCAGGTATAACATCCCTCTGACGTACCTGGCCTATTTTGGGTGTCAGTTAACCAACAGTAGAAGCTACTTGTGACCTGTCATCCCTTTCATTAGTCAATCTAAACACTCTAGACAGAATTATAGATCTCTAGCTTTGCAGTAACAATTTTCCATTTTGCTCAGCATGACACAAACCAACAGATGCTCTGAAGGTGCTTGGATATCTGCTGTGGCTGGCTGATACCATGTTGTGGTTCTAAGCAGGATCAAAAGAAAAATCATTGTGCCAAATGATCTAACTGTCAAGCCAAGACTGATTTTTCAACAGTTTCATAAATACAGTCTTTAGCACTAGTTTATAATCTTATACTTCAGGGTTAGACATGTAAACCTTACATGCCTGAGAATAGGCAAGCCTTTTGGTTCTGGGAGGTGTATTCACCTATTCTACAAAGCAATACCTTAACATATAAGCTCAACATAAAAAGTGTGTGATGTCTGTAGCCACCACAGTCTTAAATGAGTCCTGTATTTGGGAGCATCTTGATTGTATCCTGCAGCAGACTTGCCTTGTTGGACTTGGCAGAGCTCATTTTGAAAGAAGAAGGTTTTATTTTGTGACAAGTTAAAATTAATAATAAGATTTCTATTTAATTTTGCTGTCCCAATAAAGTTGCAACTCAGACAGGAGTAGATAGAAGCTGAACATTTAATACATTAATCCAATGTTTTATTTGAAATGGAGTGTCAAAACACACTAAAACTGGATATAGAGAAAACAGGGTGAAAACAAAAGCTTAGATAAGAGTAGATAAGCTACTCCAAGATATGAAGAAATGCAAGCCTCCTGCAAACACACTGGAAAGGAACATAAGGGAGAATTTAAATGATTAACTGAACCTAATTTCTTTTTTTATCACTCTTAGTAAGCAGAGAGATTGTTTGTTTTTCTCTCCCTTCATGTATTTGTGGAATTCTCTTAGTGGCAATTTAAAGATACTTAGACGTTCTTCAAGAAGTCGGAATCATTGGCCTCTTTACATTTATCCAGTTTACAAGAGAAAGGGAAATTGAATAAGACTTCCACAGTAGGAACAAAAAGAATTTTCTCCTAAAATGATGCCTTGTTGAATGTTATTGAAATGAAATAATGATTAGACCACAGCGGAGAGGAGATATATGTGTATAGGGACCCACATTCCACATAAACACAACTATAACTCACTATATTTTATTTGATGACAACTCCAGTACAGATGTTCTCCTGGATGACAGCTTGGATCCAGCAAGATATAACTGGAAATAGGTGTTAATGTCTTGTCAAAGTTAAATAGTTTCTTTTTGAAAAAGACATCTGTTTTAATTGCTCAATGCCAACTGAATCCTTATAACCAAAGGCAATAATTGCTTGCTGCTGAATTATATCTATGAAAAATTGAAGGACTTGCCTTTCTCTATCTTTTCTTTGGCTCCTGGGATTGAAGGGACCCAGGCTTAGCATTTATTAAATAGATACAATCTTGGTTTGATTTGATTTTCATTTGTATTTTATGTTATCTGTTCTCACTTGTGTTAAAATTCTTCCCCTATTGTTACACATGGTGAAACAGCACCAAAACACAAAGGTTCCTGAAAGCATGTCTTGTTTCTAGTTCTTGCCTTTCTTTACAAAACACAGCTTGGTGGGTTTTTCAGGGGAAGCATGTCTGAAATGTCTATAGAAGAGCTCTTCAAATGACAAAAAAGCATTTACAACAAATCACACTTGGCAGTAGGGTTTTCTTCTAAATGAAGAAAGTCCTCATAACAAGCCCTTGTGTTACATTTCACTTTTTTTATGCCAAGAAACTGCAATTATGATGATAAGTTAAGCTTCCTTCTCTTTATGCAGTCTTAGAATATGCTACAGGCTAGCAAACTGCTGCTTTCCCTATGTTTATTAAATCCACTGGTCAAAGAGGTATCTTTATTCCTGAGAGACAGCCTTTTCAAAACATCTCTGTGGGAATTTTATAAGAGCATTTTACCTTACCTGTTAAGCAACACGGTCATTTTCATATTCAAGATTATAAAAGTGACTGAAGATAATTTTATTTACACACAGTATGTGTACACACACACATATATATGCATAATATAGGAACGTTTTTCTTTATAACTGCTTCGGCTCAGTCAAGGGTTGTTAACAGATAATCTTCATGGCATTGACTAGGCAGACAGTGGAAGGAATTTCAGTCTTTTCTAAACACACAGTACTAAACAGTTGACTACTTACCTGAGGCTTGATCCTGCTTCCATTTAACTTAGAGTCAAAAGAGCCAAGAGGAATAATAGATTCATTATATGCAAAATGCTGCATTTCAGCTTTTGACCACTGGTAAATGCAATTCAATTGGCAAAATGAATGCAACATACAATATTTATATATATCCTTACAGTTCCTTAAGAGTATCCTATACATTTTTTACAGGGTAATGTTAGTTTGCTAGCCATTTATGAAAGATTAATTATCTGTGATTAGAAAACAGCTGAATGTGCCAACATACTTGTTCATTACTTTTAATCGGTAATTTAGGAGGTGCTTTCCACCTTAATTAAAACCTTAGTGTATTTTTGCACATATTCGGCACTCCCTTAGAAATACAGGAAAGAAAACTCCAACAGAACAATCTCCAACTAATCCCTTCTTTTCACCTTATAAATTCTCAGTTCCACATGCCAGAAGGAGATGCACAATTCCTGGTAAAAGAGGGATTAAATAAATACTGAGGTTTTTTATCTGTTCGCAAACAATCTGCAGGTGAAAACAGAAGTTACTTCACTGGGTCTGGGGGTTGTTTTGAGCTTCCAGTGGCTACCTGGTTTAATACTTAATAGAGTCATTTCTAAAAGAGATGCTTAAAAGGACCTCTGCTCAATGCCATGAGTGATGTCACAGTTGGGACATTCACTTTTCGTATTGGAGCACTTGGTTCCAGTCTCTGCTCCTGCCCAGGTAAGAAAGGCATATCAAAAGATCAGATGTACTATGCCATGTGGGTGGAGGAGTAATACTGGCTGACTCCTCCACTCCAGTCCCATTTCTGAGGAGGGATGGGAGCCAATGATTCACCAAATGGTATTCAGGCAAGGACTCCAAGACAGTAAAATGGCACAGGCACTGAAATAACTACTGTAGTATACAGATACTGTAGGATAAATATTCATATCCCTGATCAGGACGGCATAAAAAAGAAATTAACTACCTTGCATTCATCAAGTTTATCACAGGAAAAGAACATGCACATGGAAGTTAATCACAAAAACAGCTGCTTTAGTACATCAGCAGAGAGTCATCTCCCAGTAACTCCTTCTACCTCAAAGCTCTCCTCATTTTCCTGGGTAGGATTTAAACTTTAACATCTTTAGGGGCTCTCTCAGATATCTCTTTTCAACGAAATTCAGGTTTTTGTCATGGACATTGGTCTGGCAAGTACCATTCTTGCTGTGAATAAGAGAGTCCACATCCCCTACACAGAGGTGTGCAGCCATCAGTGCCTCCTGTGCTTCTAGAGTATTGCACAGAGGTGCTGAAAACCTGTCACACGAAAATCAAGCAGCCTATTCTCATTCTGCACAGCTTGCTCATAAAAAGCCATTCAGGACCTGCTTTTAAAATGCTGATCGTAAACACATTACATTAAAAAAAGTGGAAAACAATATTTTTGATAGAACTTATTTTGATCTGGTTTACTGCCTTGCCTTGAAGATCTGGAGCCTATTGATAAGAACAGTCTGTCCTTGGGCTTAAAACTGAAGACATGACATTTTTGTTAATCCTGGTAATCTCATTAGATATCTGCCCAGAAATTCTTCTACAACAAAATGAGTCAGAGAGTAGAATGGTTATGGATTTTTTTGTTAACTTGTGAGAAATTTTCCCTGCCTTTGGAGCATTAGCTACCAAAATGAAACAGCTTATACTCTGAAGAACCCTGTCAGGCCAGCATAATTCACGATGTAAGGCAATTCCATGTGATTCAATAATGTGAAGGCTACTTTCAATTTGTTTGAATGGTGCATACACTGCTTTTTGTACAGGAATAGCTTGACAATTTAGGTTATTTCAATGGATTTTTCACATTCAACTCCGTTGTCACCCTCTGTTCCACCTTACCAATATAAACGCAAGCAAGCATTGTTCACAGTTTCAGCTTGGGCACATTCCTTGCCTTGCACAGTGCAAGCCATCCATCGGTTTTCTGGCAGAGAACAGAAACACAAACAGGAAAAAATTCCTCTTCTGATACTACATATTCTTTGAGAAGATTGTGAAGATTTTAAAATTGTAATATGGTGAGTTTGATGAAGACCAGATAAAGAACAAAGTGTTTCAATGATGTCTGAGAGCACCAGTCCCATTTCACAATCCCCCTTATGCTCCTGGCTCTCTCTACACGTGTGCCTGCTATATCATAAAATACAGGATTTTTCCTCCATTAGTGAGGAAAACAGTATAATGCAAAAGTGTCAAAGGGGAGGCTGTGATACATTTTCCTTGCCTTTTCTATTACAAAATTTAAGAAGGGAAATGTGTAGTCTTTTACAATGCTGAGATTTAAAATAATGTTAATTTTCTTTCTGGGATAACAACGGCTAATATAATGGACCTCAAAGCACCAGTCCAAGGAGATCGCAGCTCTTTCATACCAAGAAAACTGTTGTATAGCAGAATCAGCAGCTATGCACATTGATACACTTTCTTTTCTAAAGAAGTTGTCTTAAAGAAACACGATAGGATTTCCCTGTTTGTAAATTTTTCTTTTCATTGCCCATGCATAGTAATAACTTCTAGCTGACTCTGCTTGCCAAAGGCAGCCTTACAAAATGATGGGTCACACAGTACTTCCACTTACTGAACTGCCAATATTCCATTGTTAATTACTTGCTAATGATGCAGTTTGTCCTGACAATATTTCAGCAACAGAAACTGTTCTGTTTAAACATCCTTGGCAATCTTACTTTCTTGACATATTAAGACCAGAGCAATGAAGCCTCTTATTATTTCTGTCTCAAAGATTTCCCTTTGAGCCAATGAGGTGATGGGTAGTTAAGAGACAAAGCGTCTCATCTGTAGGACTGCAGCTTGAACTCAGACAGTGATGCTGGTAACCAGAAACCTGTGATTTTCCATTACTGGATTTTAGTGTGTCTTGCAGCACAGAGACATTTCCAATAGAATGTCTGTCACAAAACTCCACCAAATCAATTGTTGTCTATCCTAGGCAGCCTTCCTATCTAGGCTACAGAATTCACTGCCTTGCCAGCATTACAGATTAGAGACAAGAAAAGATTGGGATGTGTCCTTGAGGTCCTTCTGTTCTCTGAGGACACTCCAAACCCAGAGCTAGGCAGAAGGGGGGCATGCCAGAGCTGACTGCAGTCTCTCTCTTCTAAATAGAAGAAAATCAGGTCTTAGGCTACTGTGACAGCTCTGTCTTTTTTGAGGAGATGACATGCTGAAGACACCCCACTTCTTGCAATCATCAAGATACAAAACCTAAGCATGAGCAGTTGTGTTCACCACCATGTCCTAAGTTGTATTTTGTATTTCCTCTCCAACCTCTAACTTATATTGGAAATATTTTTCTGTATTTCCTACTACAAACTGTTGTATAACTAAAAGCTTTTGAGACACCAGTTGGATTTTTAACAAGGGAGGATGAAAGCAGTCATCTCATGGATTTGATACACATAAGAGAGCTAGGCACAGCTTCACCACACCTAACCCTAAGTGCCCTGCTATTATCCACACCATAATTTTCTCGATACAAGTGCTGAAAGTATAATAATCCAGAGCTGCTTGCAGTCTCAATTATGTAAACTCCTGGCAGGGAATCCTAAAGAGATGGGCTTGAGTTTCACCTCCTAGGAAAGAAAGGGCTGCTGGAAGGCTTCGATGGCAGAGATGGTAAGAAGTTTATCTCAGACTGAAGAAGCCCCTGCTCCTAGAAAAAAACTCTTTCTTTAAACAAACAGCAGGAGGATTTGAAGCTCAGTTTCTCATCCTCTGGGTGGAACCTATAAACACCAGGTTCTAAGTAAAAAATTAGGGAAATTAACAACACGTTTCTTCTTCCTTTCCCTTGTGTTCAGCATGAAATCTCCCCTGGCTTTCTGTTGTAAGTGTATTCATTTGATCAGTCTTTGCAGGTATTATTGGAAAGAAAATAATCTGATTTCTGAATCCTACTGGAGATTAAACACCATGCTGCTCACGAAGAAAAGACTTCTGTGTTGGCTCAGTGGACAACTACTGAGGTATCCTAGTTAGTGGACAAGTATGTATCTGCAGGCTTAACTAGTCACTGGAAAGGTTTTCGGGAATCTATATTTTGGATTTAGCCATTTAAAAAAAACAGGTTGAGCTTTGTGCATTCTGTGGTTAGAAATACATTCTCCAGGCACAGTTTTACAGGCAGTGGTTGCTGCAGTGCTCCAGTTTACTTCACCTGTGGGCAGCAAAAGGAGTCATCAGGGGCTAACACAGCGAGTCTGTCTGTTTGTCTGTCCCTGAGCTACCCTTTTCCCTATCACACTTTCCTCCACAGTTTTCCTTTCCTGATTTCCTCTGAGCTACCTTGTTTTCTTAGTTTGGAAAGACAGGTGTCTGCCAGGGAAAAGCCAGAGCTTCCCTTGGAATGGAGAACATAAACCCCCTCCCTCTAAATTATTATAATTCTGAAATTAAGGGGCTTTCAGGCAAAGATGTGGGAATAGGAATAACAGTTCTTCACTAGGAAAATTAAAAATGTAGTAGTACAAAAAAAAAAAAGCAAATTAACAAAAACATGAAATGTGGCGACGCAGGCAGGAACTGGACCAGACTGCTGTGGTAGTTATTTTCTTTAATGCAGCATCAGTCTCATCACAGAGGCAAAGGCAAAGCAGCAGCTCACAGCACTCATGTAGTAGCCAGCTGTAGCAGCAACAGCAGCTCCCAGTAGCCCACAGTAGCCCCCGCAGTAGCCGCCAATTTTTCTGTTACAAAGCATCTTAAGGACTTTTCAGCCAATAGTATATTACTAAAACTTACAGACAGTTGTTTTAACCAATCAATTATAGCACACGTACACCTATTTCAA
>VZUI01050607.1:0-61150 GCA_013401135.1 Cettia cetti | reverse complement strand
GTAAAGAACTGCTATTCCTATTCCCAAATCTTTGCCTGAAAGCCCTTAATTGCAAAATTATAGTAATTCGGAAGGAAGTGGGGTTACCTTCTCCATTCCAGGAAAAACTCCAGTTTTTCCCTGGCAGATACCTGTCTCTAAACCAAGACATAAACATAATAGGCAAGTTGATTTCTGAACATTTTTGTGTAAGTAGAATTTCAGTAGATGTTGAATGTTAAGCTACTTAATATAGAAGTAGGCATTTATTGCATGCATATTCAGTGCCTAGTGGAATGTGGCCATCTGTAAAAGTGTCTTGGCCAAAGTCAGTAAATTTTATCAGTGATTTTTTGGGCTTGAGAGGTTACAGTCATGAAGGAAATAAAAAGGATAAAAAAAGAACTAGAGGTACTAGAATTGAAAACAAAAAAAAAAAATATAAGTGATATTAAAATGCTAACAAAAAGTTTTAAAATTGATGGTACTATTATTTTAAGCAGTTTTAATTATGGTCACTTATTGAAGTGACCATAATCCAGTTTATTTATAACAGTTAAATATTATTTGTTTCTCAGATTGAGATTTTTAAAAGAGCCTCTGACAGGTATCTAATTCCCATTAATTCAATTAACTAAAGTTTGATAGATTAATTTTAAGTAATGTAGGTTATCCTGGTAATCCATTGCCTGTGCAATACAATGTAAAATAACTTCCTGATGTTTCCTGATGTTCCAGTTCAGCAGTGCTTGCTAGGCATAAAGGGTATCAAATACCATTTTCTTAAACCTCACTTATGTCTTTTTCATGCACAATTTCTGACACATCATGCTATGAAGTAAACACTCCTAAGCCATAATTTAAGCTTTTTTTTTCTCCAGAAACAGAGCAAACAGAGGGGCAACAACAAGATGTACAAAAAATGAATTCTGATTTTGTTGTGTCTTCTTCAACTTGTGTTCTTGTTGGTATAATGGACTTCTGAGCCTCTGTTGGAATCTGATTGCATTATTAAATGGTTTTAGAAAACAGAAATGCCAAAAAAATGATGTACTTCTTTGCTCATAAGCATTCCCCAGAAACAATTTCTGAAAACCACTGCACACAAAACCTGGCAGGTGTAGTCTAGTATTTTTATAGGGAATAATGAAGATTTGTTTCACTTGCATGAAACAGATTGTTAGCTGGGCTTTTGAAAAGGGATAGAAGTTGTATACAAAATGGGAAACCAAATAATAAATTGTTCTCAGGTTTATTTGAGATTTACTTTTTTTCCTGTTAGAAAGTTATTCATTCTACTAAATATTCTGCATTTTCTTCTCTGTTGTCCCTTTTTTATGTTGTGAGCTATTCTTAAGGTGCTAAAGGAGTTTTTGTGTTTTATTTTTCTCTTCTTTTTGTTTTGGGTTTTTTTTTTCTGATTTGGTTTTTTTGTTTGTTTTTCTTTTTAAAAAATCTTCTTTAACTCCTATACTTCTCAATTTATTTCCCAGCAAACTTTTTTCTTTGGCTGCCACTGTTATTTTCTAATTATTCTTACTACTCTTAATGGATGACTCTTTCTCTTCTTCCTTCAGGTTTTTGCATTCATATAGGTTGTCTAGTATTTGAAATCCTGTCACAATGTCCTCTTGAACCATTTAACTCATTTTCACTTTTGAATATTTCTAGTCTTTTAAGATGTTTCTTCGATGTTTTCTTCTTGGCATATTTTTATTCAAGGTGCTATTAAAATGTATTGTTGTATCCATGTGGTTGGGACAAATTGTAACCTTTTTAGTAATTGAAGTATCTAAGTATTCAGAAAATCAGGATAATTAAGGAGACCCAAATGTGATGGAAGGAGGTAGGAAATTCACTTACTGTAAAATTTATTTTCTGTAAGGATTAATTATCTTCCTGTAACAAATGCTATAAGAATACACTTGCAGTGGCTAATTTCTAACTGTGAACTGAATTTTCTTATTTCCCTTTACCATCCTATATTTTTTTTAATTTATGAAAGTGATAGTATTTTTTCAACAGATTTCCCTATGACAGTTTTTTCTAATTTTTTTAGAACAGTTTGCCCCTTAGAAGCCATTTCGACAAGCTGTTCTTTAGAATTACTTCTAGATTCCTAATGTGTTCACACGTTGCATATTGTGCTTGTTTTTTGACCTGGGAATTTTGAAGACTGAATCTTTTTGGACATGACAAGATCTAAGGAACACTTTGTGTTTAATTACAGATGTTACAACAAATGGAAACCTTCCTAAGTTATAAGAGGTTTATATTCTACGGACAGAACATAATTAAACCTAACAAAGCTGCCACTTCCTAATTCATTAACCCACCTCTTTTCTTAAATTTTTCCTGGGAAGGTCTTAGCTTTCAACTTGCTGGGTTTGTAGAATTAAAAATCTGAGCTCCACCACCCTCTTCTATAAAAACTTAATAAAGAATATCTTCAGCTACAGCCAAACAGTAGTCTTCCTCAGGAACTGAGATTCATGGCATTACAGCTGTGTATCTGTTGTACACAAAATACTCTTCTTTACACAAAATGCTCAGATTTTTACAAGGAGAATAATGATTTAGCAAAAATAAGGGTCAAGGGTCTATATTCTGATCCTTTGGCTTAGCTTTGTACAGTGCAAGGTGTCTAGTAATTAACTTAGTTATGACTCAGGTGTAAATTACTTCCAGAATTTACCTGGGAATTAATTTTCCAAGATAGCCATTATTGAAAATCTGGGGAGGTGGTTCTATTAATATTTTGGCACCTAAATAGCTTTGCAAGGGCAGTGTTCAAACACAGGTTTAGAAGTTATGCTCATATTTATTTATGTCTATGATGATTCATGTGTATTTAAATGTTTTGCTCAGTATTGATTTTAGCATGTACTAAGCTGCTTGGTTGAACTGGGGTCAACTTGAAGCATTTTAGCTATATGCTAAATTGAGTGGCCTTATTAATTTAGATTCTGCACTTAAAAAGGTGAAAAATTGCAGCTGCTGCCTATATGTAGTTGCAGAGAAATTTTATTTGTATTACTAATGAAGTCGATAAATAAATTTTTAAAAATGTATAATTTTACACATAGAGTTTTTACCCTGATTTCCCCATGAACACACTTCAGAACAAAGTAGCCAAACTCTTAATAGAGCTGTTAAGGAGAAATGTTGGAAAATATTCTGCTGAAAGTAAAACATTCTCATCTCAGTGAAATTTCCATTTCTCATGTGAATTAACTCACATTCAAGTGGTCTGTCTGCATTGGTTTACATTGTAATGAGTTTGTAAGTATCAACTGTTCATCATTCTTGGTTTTTGGGGAGGGGGGCTTTCAGTTCAGCAGTTTCTTTGCTTGGCATAGTTCAAAATATACATTTTGTATACTTTGTGAATAACATTTTTTAAATTACTAGCTGGTTGTAAGTTTTTTGAAATTACCTTTACTATGAAAAATGTCTTTATTATACAGCATTAACATTATAAGTAGCAGAAAGTTGGCAATATTGCACATCACTTGTGTCCCAGAATCATAATTATGGTGTAATGTACAAAGATTGCTACTTAGAAGGTCAAGAAATAAAGGTACCTTTGTCTCTAATACAAAAGCTTAATTTTGATTGTATTTAAAAGAAAAATTACTCAGAAGTTTTGTGGTTTCGCTGATTTTTCTGAATAGATGTTAGTCATACTGTTATTTAAGGCAGCTAATTATTTTCTCAAATGGGTGGTATTTGTATTTTTTTCATTAATAATAAATAATGGATAATAAACACATTGTTTGGTATCTTTTCAGTACTAGGTATTCATGCAACTGAGGCTTTTAACAAACAATGGAATAAACAAAAAGAGCTCAAACATCCCAAACAAGGTATAACAGTAGTAATAATGCCCATGTGGCTTTTCTTTCTAAAGATTTTCAAACCACCATGAGAACTTTGCCTATAACATTGGAACAAGGACCGGAACAATCATATCTCGTTTTCCTGGAATCTGAGTATGCCAGTGGATGTCATCCCTAATATGAATTTACTCTGTATGTGGCACAGCAGTGATGTGTTAGGTGGGGGTTTTTTGTGGAAGGATGTGAGAAACATTTCCAATATTTTTCTGAGTTCAGATGCTATTTCTTGCCACTAAGAAAGCTTATCACGTTTGTAACTTCTGGGAACTCTAACCTGAGAACTAGTAAGTTTATCTTTGAGAATAAACTGGTGAGTTCATCTTATGGTGCTGTGTAAATTGGGCTTACAATCACATTATAAATAAACCGTGAAATCAGTCCATGTGTGTTACAGAAACCCATGTCAGCACTTCATAGATTTAGGTAAAATGCTGTGTGTTTCTACATCCCTAGTACACCTCTGGTACATCCCTAGTACCTCTCCACACTTCTGCTCTGCTACTGGCCTGTTCATTTCTTCAGTGTTTCTAGAACTTGCAAATGTTCATTTTGCTTCCTTCCTTCCCAACATTCTGAGATAATGAAGTAATCTAAAAACAGCTGGCTTAAAATTTCTGTCGAAACTGAGAGCTTTTCCCAATGACCAGGCTCAGGTATGTTTCCTGGCCATACTATGGGCTTAGGGTAAAACAGAGGAAAACACCAGAATTCCCCTACTTGTCTTCTTGTTTTCCATGGCTTCCTTGAGGAGTAAATTCAAGTTAGCATGTCAGCAGTTGGTATCATTTCCATCCAGCTGGAGTCTTCTGCATCACTGGGACAACAAACTCAATCTCTGATTTTCAGTAAGTAGAATTACAGAAAAATTATCACTTTCTGAAATTCTGATCCCAAAGCATTATCCTCTAGTATATAACTTCAATACCTATTAGCAGTATCTCCATGTGATTTGTTTGAAGAACACAACAGACACATAATTAGTATTTTTATAGCAATGTTAAATTAAAACCTTTGTCTCCACTTCTTTTCCTAATGTATTGGTTTTGCACGGCCTGGTTTTCTGTAGTGGGGGGCCACAGATGTGCCTCCTGTGAGAAGCTGCTGGAAGCTTCCACCATGTCCAACAGTTGCCTCTGTGATGATATATTTAAGAAGAAAATAAAAACAAAGGCACACAAGGGTTGGTGGGTTTTTTTTCTAGTCCGAGAAGAGAAGGAGGTGAGAACATGTGAGGGAAGCCACATAGAGGTACCAAGGTCAGTGGAGAAGGAGGGGCAGGAGATGCTCCAGGTACCGGAGCCGAGGTTCCTCTGCAGGCCGTGGTGAGACCATGGTGAGGCAGCTGTGCCCCTGCAGCCCATGGGGATCCATGGGGGATGCAGAGATCCATCCACAGCCTATGGGGGAGGTGCCCATGCCAGAGCCAGTGGATTCCTGGAGGAGTCTGTGATCCAGTGGGAGACCCAGTGGAGAGAGGGGGGCCCTACTTCCAGGCCGAAGCAACCTGTCCTTGGAGGACTGCACCCCATGGAAAGAGAGACCCACGCTGCAGAAATTTTGGGAGGACTCGGTGCCTGTGAACCTCTTTTGCCCTTGAACTATTTTCTCCCAGTCCTTAACTCATGAACCCTTTGTTTTTTTGGTGTTTTTTCTCCTCTACCCAGCTGTGGTAGGGAAGGGTGAACAAGCAACTCTCATGGGTGCCTGGTGTTGGGCCAGTGTCAAACCACAAAAGTCTTTTGAGGCGGAAGTATTTGTAAGCAAAGTATTCCTGTTTTGCTATGATTAACTCACTCTATCAATTTTCATGAAAATATGCTATTTACATAAAACCACTTGGAGAAGTCACAAATACTGAAATTTCAGAATTTGGCTTAACCTCATTTCAAAATTATTTTGCACTGAAAAGGTTGGTCTTGCAACCTAGCTCCCTGATGTCCTACTCTCTGCCTTTCTGTGTTGATCATAAGTATTGCTGCTTGGTCACAGATGCACTCTGACTACTGACTGCTTTTGGGTCCAAAGGTCTACAGCACCTGTCTTAAGCAGAAAGGATCAGCCTTCCAGGCCCTTCAGAGTTCCTTGCTGGTGGTGCCAGTGTGCTATTATTCTTACAGGTTTTGTACCAAGGGCTGTTTTCTGTTCATTAGTTTACAGCTAAAATTTGAGAGCTCCACTTCAGCCTTTACTTGCTCCCATTCACAAAACCTACTGTTTAGGTTTCTTAAATCTTAACTATGTGTGATATCCACAGAGGAAAGCTGAAAAAGCTTAGGCAGTAGGGCCTTAACCTTTAGATGATTTTTATTGCCGTTAACACCAGTTAATGGCAGAACAAATACAGATAAGTCTCAATATGTTGCACTGACAAGTTCAAATAAGGGCTGTGGAATTTTAGTAGTAGTAATAGTGGTAGTAGTAGTAAGAGTGAAAATTCTTATTTATTTCATATACAGAGTTGATGTTGAAATCACACCTTAAATCTAAAATAATATTAAAGATACCTGAGGGAAAGTAAAATGTATTCTGAAATGCACACATTTGCAGAACATAACAGATTAATTAATTAGGAAAAATAGAACAGTTTGTCCTGTCACAGCTAACTGATAATGTTAATTTAAATGCAATTAATGCATTAAAAAATAGCCATTTTAAAGCACACCATAATAAATAATAATAAATAATAAAAACACAACATTAAAAAATGGATAACCTAGTAGATGCACTAAGTACAAAAAATAAACTATTTAAGAAAGAAGTATTTTGAAGACACTGGAGAAGTTACTAGAAGTGAAAGGAAATTTTATATCCTTCATCTGTAGTTGTTAGCAAAGTTATTTATTTTTATTTTAATCAAGAAAATTCCTTTCAATCTTTTGCTCTATAGAAGCTTATGTTGGCCTCTGCACCTAGTCTCAGAGAAGCACAGGTAGATTCTGCTCAGAGAAATTTTTGCAGGACTTATGACTTATCTATAACCAAGGAGCCAATAGCTTATTTTTTATGATCAAAGAATTTTGTGTGCATATACCTAACACTTCTGTGCTGGAAAACCAAGGGAACTCTTTTCATCTCATACACAAGTAATGTTTGAGGTCATCAGCATCCATGAGCTTCATTGTGAACCTGGTGCTGAAACAGACAGAGTTGCAGGTTCCTACATTTTATAGTTCCCTCCAGCTATTGTGATGAAGAAAATGGTCCGAGTTAGGTGAGCATTGGGAGAATCAAATAAAAGTGTACAGGACTGAAATTACTGAGCCTTATAGTTGTCACTGTCTTTGTTTATTAGAGTCCATAGCCATAATATTTATTTTTTCCTTGTATGTGAGATTTATGACAATGTAGTCATGCTTACATTGGTAGACAACAAAAAAAAATGTCTGCAGAGTTTCACTGTTTACCTGATGACTTTTTAAGAGAGTTGATCTTCAGGCTGATAGCTAAAGTCATTGGTCACTATCTATTTATCTAGCTAGAGAAATATATGCACTTAGTATTCTGGCAAATATCCAGATGAGATAAACCAAAAATCTAATACTCCAAAAGAAAGTTTAATATTTAAAAAAATGCCCTATTTTGGATAAAACAAACCTTTCAATTTTTAGTAAGTGGGATTGAATAAGGATTGGATGTGTGCTAAGAGGGTCGTGAGAAAAGTTTAGCACAAACATTTCACTTGCAGTCACTTCTAAAAGATCTTTTGCCATGACTGTTTCAACTTCTCTGCATTAATAAAATCTACTCATTTAGAATCTATCTCTACTGAATATGATCTCTACAGACAAAGATTTATGGCATTTAATATATTTTGAAGCTATCCCATAAAATGCAATCCATCTTTCCAAAAACATGTTTATGTAAAAATTAAAGCTAGAGAAATAATTTCCCACAGTTGCAAGACAGAGTCATCTCTGCCCCATTTTGCAAAAGTAATTTATTTCTGTGGACCAGGACAAACAAACCCAGGGGATTCCCCTAAGTCTATTTCTAATGAAATTATTAGCAAGAGAAAGATAATTCAGACAGTAATCAAGGAACAACTACATATTTGTCAAGAGTATTGATGAAAATGCAACCTTTACTTATGTAAGACTTTTAAAATCTACTAATTTTTTTTTTTAAAGCATATGGATATTTATGAGGCATAAGCTTCTCATCAGCTTGTCACCTGCATTTTTCTGACCCAGAAATGCAAATAATTTCTGTAGGCTTTAAATACTCGCTTTAAGTGAGGAAGAATGTGTTATCTGATGAAGCATGTGCAGACTTGCCAATATCTCTGCCTAGTTCCTAATAAAGTTAACGCAGTCAGAGAGGCATCATGAGATGTAATGGGATATCCTCAGTGTTGAGCAACCAGGGGTGGAGAGATAATCCATTCATGCATACTGCATCTGTAGCCTCCATTTGAGCACAATGCACATTCCAGAAACTTATTCAAGCAATAATTTGACCCCTTCCACCATCATATTCAATATTTGGGCACATAGCTCATAAAGACTTGGGTGTTAATTTCTGTAATTTGTGATCCTCTCTGACACTAGAGCTAAATTTGTCCTTGTTTACCTTGGAAATTTGCCATCCTTCCATAAATTAGGAAGCCATCCCAACTGCTGGGCAGCAGGAGGCAACAAATGCCTGGCAGAGCCAGAGTGGGTCTGTTCTGCCAAACTGGATGACCCTAGCCAAGAGTGTCTCAGCAGAGCTTTCCCTGAGGCCCCTCTTTAAACTCAGTGTAGGTTTCGACTATGAAATGGTGCAATACCACTTCTGCAGGTCTTTCCACTTGGTAATAGCGAGGGAACCTAGGAGTAGGAAGGTATAAAGATGTTTCCAGGTGTAAAACGATCATGCAAATGTTGTCTTCCAAAATCTCTCATTCTTTGTAGAAGCAATGCTGGGATCCCCAGGAAAAAGCTTTAAAATGTGTCATGTCAAAGCCCTTAGGAAAGGGCAGAGATACTTTAGACATGCAGACATATCATATATGTAGATGCTTCCTCCTACTTTGGAGGACTCTCACATTTTATTTGTCCTTTTTTTCTGCCTTGTCTCCACATTTTCCTGTTTCTTTGTGAATCTGTGCTACATCCTTTCTTCTCCATCTCTAAGAGGATGAAACAGAAGAAGAAGCTGGATGCAATTGCCTATTAATTGCTGTTTAAAGTTCCCTGTCACAGCGGGTTGCCCACATGCTTTCCCTTCATTATCAGAAGCTGCAGTGTGAGAGTGCAAAAATCTGCTGGACTTTTAGTTGTCTGTGCAGCAGTGGAATAAGACCAAACCTCTTCTGATCACATGAATAAACTTTTAATCATTTTGGCATGGAATTTAATGACACAGGTTAAACCCAAGATAGAACAATTAATGGGCATATAAAAGAAAAATTTTATTTAGTCTCCACTACACTAATCCTGTTCTTAGCCTCTAGGTAAAATAAGCTAACGAGATATAGTACAAGGTAAAGCAGTATGACTGTATGCAACCCTTCAAAGCCTTTCTTTAACCTGTTGTTTCTCTTGAAATTCTTCCTATGTGATGTGACTATAAAAGCATCACTTTTTCTCCATGGAATAAATAAAAATGACTCATTAAGTACTGGCCTAGCAATACATTGGCAATAAAACTGAGTTCAAATCTTGATTTCTTTGCTGACAGGGTCATTGATTACCTGTTATCTCCATTCTTGAGATTTTTTTCTGGCATAGAAGAGACTTTAAATTAAGGGTTTTAACTGAAAACATGTGCTGCTCATTAGCTCTGCTGCTGCCACACCTGTGCAGTTCTCCAGTTTTTAACAGGATTTTTCTTAGTCCAGGCTCACAGATATCATAGGCTTTTTTGCCTAGAAATTTAGATGGTGATATTTTAGACTTGCCTACGGTCTGATTTCTTATGCTTTGAAAGTAAATTGACACAGTCATCTTTTCTGTCTCCACAGCTTGGAGTGTGAAGCCTAGCTATAAAAGCTGTGTAGTCAGTGAATATGTAGCTCTAGATGTTGACTTATCCTGTCCTGAAGAAGGTGTTTGAGTCTGATAGTGCTTGATTGTGTACAAATAATTGAAGTGAGATACCTTATTTACAGACAGAGAATCTATGAATTCAGTGTAAACCATACTGACTCCAACTGACTGCAACTGAAGAACTAAAAATATCTGTAAATGAAGGAAGCTGGTGAAAGAATCTAGCTAGCATGTCCATCTCTGACTTCTGTCTATTCACTGAGGCAGCAAAAGGCTTGATGTAACCTACTTCTTCTCAAACATGCTTTGTTTAGGAGTAAGCAAGGAAGAGTACTATCTCACTATAGAGCAGTCTTTGTTATTCCTTTTTGGGAATAAAAGGAATCCTATAGTGAGATTGCTAAACAGTGTGTTGATTCTGTCTGGCTTTCAGCAGTAATGCTTCATTTACTTCTGAACTCTTATTATGCTATATTTCCATCTTTTATGGCCATTTTCTTAAGGTGGGTTAGGGAGAAGGGTGAATACTTCAAATTTGGTTCCTTTTCCTTCCTCAAGGTACTTCTTGGATTTTGAAAATAGATCTATCAGGAATAACTTCCATCAGGATGGATCTTTTAGTGCTTACAGGGTCTTTGGGGGCAGGTGACTGGGAGAGTTTAGGGTGGAAATCATAAACCAGTGCTTCCAGGGAAGGATTATACCATAAGGGCAGACTCTCTTTAACTACTCGAAACCTTACAGGGAAAATAACCATAAGAATCAGACACGATCAGGTGCATTTTACTATACAAAAAGTCTGTTGGAATAATAAAGCCAATCTTCATGTAATGATAGCATTGTTACAAGGGCTGGAGATAAAACTGTTCAAAGTGACTGTATGGAGAGGCAAGGTACAGTGGTCTATGGAGCTCTGCCCAGCTGGCTGAATTTTGTTACTCTGAAGACCCACACATCTTACTTTTTTGTCTTCAGTTCCAGGTCTGTAAAATGGGACAGATATTTTTTCATTTCAGGAGATTTTGTTGCCATTACTCATTGGTTTGTTTGTTTATTTGTGTTTGGGTGTTGTTTGTTTGTTTTGGGGTGTGTTTTTTGGGGGGAGGGTTGGGGATTTTTTGTTTTGGTTTTTTTTTTTTTTTAATTTTTTGGTTTTGTTTTTTTGTGAAGTACTTGGATGCCAGAATAATGAGAGCTATAGAAAAATATATTAAGGGTATTAAAAATTCTGTCTTCATGGCAGAGTCTGAACAGCAGGTAGTAAATAAAATTTGAGGTCACAAAATAACTGGTGAATAGGAAGGAAAATATTAGCTAGTAAACAAGGAAGCATTTACTGTCCTTTCTGAGTTTCTGTTTTAAGCAGGGATCTTATGGAAAATAACTTGTTAGTAATTAAAAATTGAATTATAACATACATGTTGAAGGGAAACAAGGATTAAAAGGTATCTGATGTTGTTGAAGATCTGAACACTTCTCTTTGTGATTCTGTGTCCTTTATGGAGAGTATGTGGGCTTAGAAATAATAATTTACTTCTGCATTTTAGTGACGTGCTGCAGTAGGAAAATAAAATTAAAATTAAAATCCTCTGGGACGAGGAATATAGATACTGCATATGGCTTGAATTACAGGTCTGTTTGCATCAAGAAAGTAATTTTTGCAAAGAATATCATCATCATTGCAGCTCTATATTGCCCTGCTGCATTGTTCTCGGATCTGAAAGCAGTCAGGAAAGCATAGTTTGACAGAGTGGAACAATGCTGTGACATCAACAAGAACAGGTGCCTTTGTTCAAACTCATGGAAAGTGACTGACTGATGGGTAACAGGAGTAATCTGCTGCTAGGAGTTCACTCATGTCTGTCTGTGGCAACAAAAGCACAGCTGTTCAGCTTGAGCTGGGTGCCTTGGCAAGGCTTCTTTGTACAGTCTTGTAACAGCCTTTGGAATACTTGAGGAAGGTTTGTGTACGTGTGCATTGCAATGTGGACTTAATGGTCTATTTCTCTTGTCAAATGCTCCCATATATAATCATACTGAGTCATTTACTTGGTTGTTATAATTGACCTCATCATAGGAAAAGCATGGAGCTGAAATCAAACTCACAGATTTTCATTGTATGCATACTGCTAGAGGCTTTCTAAAATCCAGGCTCTGTCCTGCGTCCTGGCATTCAAAAGTCTTCCTGGCCTTAGTTTCCAGTGATGAATTTTCAAAAATTACCTTGGATCAAATTTGTAAAATTTCTGCATTAACTACATGCTTGAAAATGTTACTGAGTTCATAAAATAAATTATGAGAAAAATAGGAAAAAAAGAATAGGCCTGTTTTATATCAATTAATCATTTAATTGGGTATTTGTCTAGATATGTATTTTATCAGGGAAATGAGAATTATTTAAGTACTTAAATATTGTTTCCCATTTTATTCTTTGGGCAGAAAAATTAATTTGACCAACTAACTTGTTGCTAAATCTCTTGCTTTTGCTTCCTGAAGTACTATTCAGTTATCTTCCCTTTCAAAAATACATGTGATGCTCACTTTAACCATTATTCTACCTTCTTCTGCTCTTTGAAATGGAAAAATGTATTTTCTGGTTAATCTTCATGTAAGCCACCTACAAAGGTGAGGACAGATGATGCCTGAGAAAAATCTCTAGCCTTTCTGGATCTTCCACTGCTCCAACTCACTGCATTCTAAATTTCCAAAACTGTGTTGACATTAACAGTAACAAAGACTTTGAATGCTATTATTTGCAGGCAAGGTCTTTCAAAGTAACAGGCTAATTTCAAGGCTCAGCCTGAGATATCCTAATACACCCTATTTTCAAAGCAGACTTCTTGTGTATACAGTGAAAATCCACACATTTTCAACTAAACACTGAAAATTTCTAGCTTGCTCTTTCATAACTTCAATAAAATTGTTAAAACAAAAATGAAATCATACACTTGTAAGATCTTTAAATTATGAGCTTCCAGTTTCAGAAATTGATTTTGTATATATATATATATATATATATCATAAAGTGACTAGAGAGTGATTTTCGGTCTAATAAACTATATGGAAAACTAAGGACAACTATGGATTTTTTTGTTTTAGGGAATGGAGATCAAGAGGCAGAAAACTGTACCTCGCTGAGGAAGAAAATGTTGGTGTGGGACTCTTGTGAGTGCACTAATTCTGTATGTTTATACTGCTATGGAGAGAAATGGGACTTTTGAGTATATATCTGTAAATAAATTAATAACTCTGAGATTAACCCTGTTAATTTTCTTCCACAGCTTCAAGTCCAAATCAAGCTAACTCAAAACCCTATCATTTTTTTTATTAGGGGTCATTACTAGAAAAAATAAACCAAACCAAAACAAACAAACAAACAAAAAAAACCCCAGTATGCTCAAACAGTGAAGTTGTCAACCCAAGGAATAAAAGGTGAGAAAACTCTAAAAAGTGATGTTGCATTATGCAAATAACAATAATTTTCTTGTTATGTGTATATATTATGATACAATCTATGAAAATATCACAGCTAGTGTTGTTGGGCTTTCTATTTTCCATTGGACAGATTCTCTATAGTCTGCACAGACATGCAGAGATGCTAAGGAATGTAAACTGCACAGTTCAACATACTTGACTTTCTAAATGAGAAAAATAGTGGCACCCATTTTCATTGTTAGACATGATTGGTTGATTTTTGTCTTAATCTTCCTGAAATACCTTATCTGAAGCCCTTTGCCAATATGGAAGATTTCACCAGAAATTTCACCAGAAAAAAAAAATTGAAAATGGGATACCGATATTGTCCTCATTAAGAGGACAGATAGCACAGATGCTAGCTGTGTGTATTGGAAACAGAAATGCAGATATAGTCACTAAATGAAACTGACTGCAGGAGACAAAGGTAGTGCAGTAACTAGTTTCTAGCTGGATTAAACCAACCACGAATACTGAGCAGGTTGTTTCAGTGAAAAATTTTAACTCATGCTACCTCTCCAGTGTCATTAAGTCATTCCTACATACAAAATACGCAGCACCCTAGGATGGGTATATAGAAAATTGCTGGTTCCTTCTTCAGAAGCTGCACTCCCTTCCATCCATTCTGTGAGGTTTCCTAAATATAAACTCAAAGAAAAAGCAACTTTAGCTCAGCTTTGCTTCCTGGACATCCTAACAAGTGACTAGTGAAGCAACATATTTTGTGTGAAGACAACCAAGCAACTGAAATGCAGAGTTGAAGTAGGGAGCTGCCAGAAAATACTATATTAAAGAAATAATCTAGCAGTGTAGGCTGACTAATAGTCAATCACTTGATTCTATACCACCCACAATATTATATATGCTCACAGGCAAGGAAGAAAAGAATCTTAGTCTGAATCCAGATGCACAGTTTAATTTTAAATAGCACATTATCCATCATTGTTTCTACTTGTGTACATGAAAGAAAGAGGAGAGCTTAGAAGAAATAATGTCAGCTGTTGCTTGCTGGATAGCAAAGAAAGATATTTGGCATATATTGTCTCAGTTTTTTGTAGCCAAGACATATCTCTTTCGTGGAGCAGAGAAGATATCCTCATTTAATCTCAAAATCCACTCCCTTACCACCAATTTGAATATCACCAGTGTCAATGTAACTAAAAATTTTTTAGCAGCTTTTGAAGGATGTGTTTTTAAACCAGACTCTACTAATTTTGAATAGTTCTTAAGTCTGATTTTTTTTCCTTTTATGCACCCAGTTAGATCTCTATTTCCAAGTTTCTTTTGTGTTTTTTTTCTACTACTGCTAATCCAAAGGTAAAAAGACCAACCATTCTGTGTGTTAAGATGATCATTCTAGGGGGAAGTTTTTTGTGTTTTTTTCTTTCTTTCTCTGCATAATAAAATCTCAACTTTGAACACCAATCTCATACTCTAAAATGGATGCTTTTTACATCAGATTTTAAAGAAAAGTGACAGGAGACTTCTAGGAGTCATTGAGGAAGCTGATTGAATCAGCTGAAGTACACTCACATTCCTCTGTTTGAAAGTTTTGCAAGATTCTTCAGTTTTAAGAGATTTAAGAGATTTTGCAAGATTCTTCAGTTTTAAGAGTCCACATTGAAGATTGTCTTTAAAGGGTGAAATTTAAAATAATCAACTCATGTTTACGGAAGTTACTTTTGTAGCAGGATGTTACTTATGCTTCAGCAACAGAAGAGATTAGACATGACTAACTTTTTGGATATGCTATATAGCTTTGATTGTTTGTTTAAGTTTGCTGATTTTTTTTTCCCCCAGTCCCAGAACATTGTGGTGTCTGGGATTTAGGTAAACAGTGACTACCACTTCAGTGCAGATTGAGCTGACTCACAGGAATACCCTCTCCTGCTGCTTTATTTTTCTATTGGTTAGCTATTATTAAAGTTAAATAGGCAAGAATAGAAACCCCATAGGAAAGCCCAGCTAGAAGTTGATTTTTCTTTGTCAGCTCAAATTCCTCTGGTTAGAGATTCAGGCAGCAATTGCATATCCCATACCTGCTGCTACTTTTCCTTTGCCTGCTAATGAATCCCTGCAAAGAGGCAGTAGCAAATTAATTGATTTCCTGTATGTGTCCCAGCTTTGCTATTGAGTTTAAAAGGAAACCATATAAAAAGGAGTAGAGAGGAGGTTGGCTTGTTGCTTTTTTGATTGCTGTTTCATGGTTTTTTGATAATGTTTGATTTGTTAAAGTTTTAATGACTCCCATTAGATATTTCAGTTATAAATGGGCACACAGCAGTATACAAAACTCAAGAGAAGAGGACAAATTGGAGGAGGGTTGATGTTTTTTCAAGTATTACAAAATGTTCAGGGATGGGTCAATTGATAGCTGATAATGAAATTTTAATCATAGCAGTACTTAAGACTAAGAGAAAATAATAAGCGCTAACATGAAATGCATTGAGGATTTTTACATAATTACATCTTTGCAAGAATTTAATTAGGATATAGTATTCTCTTGAAACAAACATGCTGTGTTGGGTTAGATTTGTTTGCAAGCATGATCAAAATGGGAGCAATACTGTCTTTCGCTATTTTATATCAATAGATTGTGGGGCTTTGGGCATTGGAATTCATTATGCATAAATTAATAGATAGTGTCTGCTGGCGAGAAAGGAAACAAGAAGCCTTGAAATGGGATATTTTTGGCTTCCAGCTATGTCACTGATACAAGTCCATCATTGTGCCTAAAAAAAACCCCAAAAAACAAAAAAAAACCCCCAAAAAATGGAAAAAAACCCAAACAAAACAATGAACAAACAAATAAAACCCCAACAAAACAAACTGGCTCTAGCCACTAGCGTCACACTACTCAATTTTTTTACACCATAGCATATACTTTAGTCTGCTCTCCTCTTCCAAGTCCAGATAGAGCATTTAACTTTAGGAAGAGCTTTGAATTAGTTATCCCCCAAAAGGGAATCTAATCAGAACCTGGGAAATCCCATACTTTTTAGTGGCATTTTCCTCCTGTCTAGAGGAAACTGCATTCCCAGTGTCTCTGCAAGCCTGCAGAAAACAATAAGCTTGTGAAAGTGTGAAGGTAAAATATTGACGGCTTAGAGCAACTATTTTTTTCTTCTCTTTCAAAATTGTTTTAAATCTCATCTGTTTCAGAAACATTTTGAAGGAGAGACTTTGTCTGCAACCTGTTCCAGTCTTATTTTTTTAAAATCCTGAAAATTATTTTAATGTTACAGGCAATATTTATAGGGATGCTTAAAGTAAAAAAGAATCTTAATTCTTTAGATTAGGAAATGTCTGTGATATTTCTTCATGCTCCTCACAAAGAAGACAAAAAACCCCAGAAGTGTGCTAATCATCTGGTATCTGAAAGAATTATAAAGGAACCAGAGAAATATGTGAACTTATATCAGAGATGTCACCAATAGCATAGCATTTACAATAACCATGCTAACATTTTTTTCTGTTTCACTTATAAAACTTAAATGAGGTAAAAGATGGCATCTCTGCTTGCTGTTTGATGTCCTTAATACACATATCACAGCAACTTCTGTTCTGTTCGGTCCTGCAGCTTTTCTTTTCCAGTGGAAAAACCATGGGAGACAGCAGCTAGTGTAGAAGAGAAAGACATAGCAGAGAAATAGGCACAGGGAGAGATATAATAGGAATTGTAGTAAGTTGCAACAGCTTTTCATGGGGAAAAAAAGTTTAAAAGCATCAACTGGAGGAAACATAAAAGGGTGGGTATACAATAATTTCTGGATCCTGACAAGAAGGAAAATCAAGTAAATGAATTGGTTGCTATTATTCTGAGGTGAGCAGTTTTCAGAAAACCAAGCTACAATGGATGGGACAAGGACTAGGACTGTGATACTATGGAAAAACAGGAGCTTTCACTTCATGGTCTGTTGCCTCTCTGGCTTTGTTAATAGCCTACAAGTAAGAGTAAATATTGGGAATGGATACCAAATTGAGACACAGTAACGAGAAAAGAATCAGGAACATGAAAAAAACACCACATTGCTTGCATGCATTGGTTACTGCTGTAGTGTCCAATTCTTAGTGCTGTAAAGCTGTCTTTCTAGGACTTTTGAATGCAAGTGCTGTATAGGTTATCCTGATATTCTGCAACTGTGTCCCACAATTACACCAAGTCCTCTGATTTTGTCTCTGAAAAATGACCTGATTAATGAAGCAAAACTTTGTATCCATTTAAATCCAGACACACAGTAACTGGTCCGATCTCTTAGACAAAACAGTAAAGACACTATATGACTAGTTGTTAAATTTATTTTTACGTTTGGTAGAAATTGCAGAGCACTCAGGCTGTTCAAACATGATAACATATATATTCCAGCAATGTTTGCTAATTACATACATCATGAAATTGATCTACAAAAGAGAGGATGCTCATAAGTGTCTGTGTACTACTTGGCTAGTTAAAATTACTGGATATATATTGGCCTCTTTTTATTGATTCCATTACAGACAGGTTTCTCATCTTCTGGTAGGTAGTGACAAAACTACAGTGATCAGCACTTTTTTGCTTGTTTGTTAAAACAGAGCTCATTTCAAAGACAGTGTTCTCAAAACAAAAACTTTTATTTCATTTTATTTAAACATTTTTGGTAAGTTGATAGAATAACTTTGAATCTGTTTGTCTTCCTAAAGTAGTAAGACTAAAAAGATCTTACAACTGAAGACAGGCTTTTAAGGAAGAATTATTTTAACAATGTTAGTTCAGAAAATGTTAATAAAAATTTGGTGGTCTTTCTTTTCCATTTTTTTTTTTTACAGTAACCAAACAATCAAATAACATGGAGATTAAAAGAACAGAGTGAAAAGTAGACTTGCTTCAAGTTCATGAATTGACTTTGAAATCTTAATTATTAATTTCTCTTTCACTCCCCACTGTACTTCTTTTTAGCCAAGACCCCAAAGATCATATAGCTTCAGCCCCTCTGCAATGACCCATGATCAGGACACCTTTCACTAGACTAGGTTGCTCGGAGACTCCCCCCACCCAGCCTTGATATCTTCCAGGAGTGGGGCAGCCTAAACTTCTCTAGGAAACTTGTTCCAGTGCCTCACCACATTCACAGTAAAGAATTTTTTTCCTAATATCTAACCTAAACCTACTCTATGTCAGTCTGAATCCCTTCTCTCTTGTCCTGTCACTAAATGCCCTTGTAAAAGTCCCTCTCCTCTTTCTTGTTGGCCTCTTTCAGGTACTGGAGGCCACAACTGGGTCATCCCAAGCCTTCTCTTCTCAAGGCTTAACAATCTCAGTCCTCTGAACCTTTTCTCACAGGAAAGGTGCTTCATCTCTGTAATCATCTTTGTGTCCCTTCTCTGGACTCACTCCAACAGGTCAATGTCCTGCCTGTGCTGGAAACTCCAGAGTTGGAAACAGCACTGCAGGTGGGGTTTCACAATAGCACAGTAGAATCAGGATGCAGACTTCATATCTGCCCCACATTTTATACTTCTGAAGAATTCTAATTGAAGCTACCTTTGGGAAATAACAGGATAACTTAATCAGTGGAATTCTGGAAGTTAAAATCTATATGACTTTTTCTTGAAAGAAAGCTAGAGGGACTGACTTGTACTAATTATTGAATTTTTTATGTACATGTCAGCATGGTTAAATCATTGCCTAGCTATATTGCTAAGCCAGCAAGCCTAGGCTGTATTAAATTTCAGTCTCTGGAAACCTTAAAAAATGAGAAACCTGTCCCTGTCCTAATGTTCTTGATGCCTAGTTCAGCATGGTGTGCCATTTAAAACACTGGACTGTGGGGCAGAAATGGATTTCTGAGTTCAATAAGAAACATTTTAGCAGAAGTACCATCTTGAATAGTCTCTCTGCTGCTCATTTTCCACAAAAACTGCTATTACAGATGCTTTCATTGAACTGTAAGTAAATGGCTGCTGGAGTAGCCAAGTGTTCACCCAGTCAGACACAACTAATGGATAACTGAACAAGTTGTTTGTTATTGCTACTGTGTTTGCCATCTGCAGCTGAGGTTACTGTTCAGACACTTGATACTGCACACTAGAGCAGTAGGTGGGGATGCTTGTGTTAAAGCTCTGGATCAGGCCCAAGACCAAAGTGCTGGAAGCAAACCCCATGTGATCTGATTACTGACATAGCTAGACCTGCTTCAGTAACCTGTCGTGTGTATGTGTATATCTAAGTTGATAGTGAGCTAGTAACCAGGGCACTTTAGTTGACTTATTTGTTTTTCTCTAGTACCTATAGATACAGAAAATCAATGTGAATATCATGAGATACAGGATGCTGTGGCTATCTTGGTAAGCAGTTTCCTCATAAATATTCAATAGAGGGAGCAGGTCTCTTAATGTACTCAACTCTTAATGTGGAACTTAGTATGTTGAGATACCCAGCTAATGTTTGTTAAAGTCCATAAATCCAATCTCCCAAGATCTAAGGATGAGAACAAAGTCTGAAGGGGTTTTTAGCATCTGTCCTTGCTGGATAGGAAAGAAATGCAGTCGATTACTTCCGCAAACTTTGTTTTCTTTTTGTGGTCTTGTGTATCTATATCTCTCACTTCTTGGTGGCTATTTCAAGGAAGAAACAATAATCAACCTATGGAAACAGAAAAAGAAAGTCAAAAGTATTAGTCCACAAAGATTAAAAAAAAAAAAATTACAAATGCAGCAAAGTACCCTCAGTGGAGCAGGGCTTACCCAATTTGTTCCAAAGTGCAGCATATGTAATGACTGATCTAAGGAGGAGATTTTGTATTTGTCAACACAATGAAAGGATCCATCAGTACCAAGTGAAGAGGCATGTGCTCTTTAGTTTGGGACTGCTGAATTAAGCAAATTAAGGAAAACTTTTTTTTTTTTTTTTTTTTTTTTTTAATGCGGCTGATAGCCTCTGTTACTGCACTCCCAGTGCTACAGAAGAACACCAAGTTATAAAGATGGAGAACACTACTAACATGAAGGTTTTTGAACAAGATTCACCTTCCAGCTGAGGTCAATGTCCTCTTGTGCTCAAGGTACAGCAGAGAGGTGGCTACAAGTAGAAGTAAGCAGGTGGTGCTGAGTGGAAATTCAGTGATACATGGAAATATTGGCTTTTTATGACATCCAGTAGGATGGTAATGGGAACTTTTATACCAGGCACAAAAGTAATGAACATGAGGAGATGTCTACTCAGTAATGCAAATGTCTGTGTTGGAGCCAGCAACAAAGTGATCACAAAAATGTAGGAAAGGTGTTTAGGAGAATAACCAGACTCCAGGACATCCATAAGTTCATCTGTGTTTTTTATCTCAAGTGCCGGGCAGAGATTTGAAGTATCAATGTGTGGATGAGATATGAATGATAATGATATATTATAATCGTATAAAGTTGAGTAGATGATGTACAGATGAGATTTACTTATATTTGGAACCAAGAAAACTGTATAGGAAGGATGACCTGCATCTTTTATCATACTGGAGTTGAGTTGATGATTCTGAATTAGAAAGGTCACAGAAGAATATTAAAACTTAGAAACTGAGGGAAAACTTAGAATCACAGAAGATCACCTGGTTTATAAGATGTGAAGAATATCTAGTGCAGTCCTGAACAATTTGAAAGAAATTAATTGCATACAAAAATTAAAGGAGGTAAATTAGTTCACCTGTATAATGACAACGGATTCATATATGCAGCTTTAAGTGATGGAGAGAGTATAAAACTTTGAAGTATTTTTATACCAGTGTAAATTCTGGAAAGAACAACCAAAAAACAAAACAACAACAACAAAAACCACAAAAAAAAAAAAAAAAATCCAAACAGCAAAACTAAAAACAAAACCATGGCATTAAGTGGTGCTTGCCAGCAAACATTTTAGAAGCAGGAAATTCAATGAGGCATAATTTTACCAGGCTACCAACTTCACAGGAATAAAATGATTTACACTGATGGGAAGGTGAAAGGCATAACAGGACAGGTTTTAAAGGAAAAGAGAAGTACTATGGAACCCTTGGGGCTAGAATTCCCAGATTCTAATAGTAAGATTTTAATTATACTGTTTATACCATAGTTAGGAAAAACAAAATCAAACTGCAGTCAAACTGCAAATTTATGGCAGGTAGAAGACTGGGAAATTAAAGTTACTGTGTACAGATCAATTCCATTTCTAGATGCAATAATTGGCTGCTTCTGAGATAAACTATGTGTAACAACAGGAAAATATCCCTTTCTGGTTTACACTGAGTGCTGATCAACACTGTACAGCTGCTCTGTAGTAGTTAACATAGTGCAATTAGGTTTAATGCTGTAGCAGGAGCCAATAGGCAAAACAAACCCAGTGCATGCATATTCAATTTTAAGAGTGACAAGCATATGAAAATAAGAGAATTTGTCAAAACCAAACACCTTCTTGCACTGCAAGAAAATGCAAGCAGTCTAGAGTCAGTTAAAAATCCATTTTACTAGAAAACCAAATAAGAAAAAAAAAAAAAAAAAAAAAAAAAAGTTGAAAATGTGATAGGAATGAAAGCAAGAAGAACAGGAAAGCTCAAAATATGGCACATGCCATGCTTGAACTCAGATGAAGAAGCTATTTAAATAGTTCAAAACTGAGGAACCAGGTAGGTAACTGATGCTTTTGCTTGATGAGAAAAGAGCCAGAGAAGCAGCAGGGAAATAAAGTCAATTCCTAGCACTGGCCTTTGGTGCCATAGGTATTGGAGAGCTTACCAGTGACCCATGCTTTTTAAGAGATGGAGCAGAAACACTAACTCAATTTTCAGTAAATATACGGGTTATATTAGATCTCATACTCAAGTTGCATCTGGTAAGGCTAGGATGATATTCACCAGAGAACTCTGAAGGAATTCAGATGTGAAATTAGGAGCTTGGCCTGCAGCCCAATATAACAAATAAGAGCTGTATGAGAGGAGTGACTATTACTGCTGCAATCCTACCTGCAAAAGGACTCTGGAGGACATCCCGTCAGCTACAGAGCAATGAAGCTGGTGTATACCTCTGATAAGACAGCAGAAACTGTAATAACAAATATAAGCACATGGATTTATGCTTTCTGGGAGTCCTCATGGTTTCTGTAGAGGGAGGGCCTGCCTCACTAATGATCTATGTAACACTTCAGTGAATGGGGTATCATGTGCATAAAGTAAATCCAGTGGAGATAAGGAAAGTGAATTGCCATGGTGAGACTGACAAAAACCCTAGGGGTGTAATGTAACCTAATGAATGAATCCCTATGATAGAAGAATAATCTGCAAGGGTGATGTGCCCATGATGCCCAGAGTATGCCCAGATGCAAAGAAACTGACCTGTGCCTTCACTCAAAAGGGACCAGAGAGTGGGTTTTGTTTTAAATGGACAACAGTTGAGTGGCTTAACTGGAGGTGTAAATGTCTCCCTGAGTTGGTCAGATCAGAATGAGGGGAATGAATTCATGGCTCAGCCCAAGATAGAGTATATAACCTAGAAAAAGGATTTTGAAGAGAGAAACAATGCTGAGCTCCTTTCAACCCATACATTCCTTGCTGGTAAGGTGGAATGCCCACTGTTGTGACAGTCAACAGGTCTTAGAGACAGGACTGGTAATGTATTGAACTGTATACTGCAATTGCTGTATTTTGTGAAGTGTATTGTGTTTTCAATATATTATGTATCACTCTGCTAAATCAGAAACGCTATGTGGCATCAAACATCTCCAAGTAAGTAAATTTTACATTAAACCTTGTTCATTCTATACACAGAATATCTAAAATAACCTGCTCAGAGTATGTTGAACATTGATTGACATGTGGCTTTGGAGAAAGGCTTTTCTTATATTGAAAACTGGAGTAGAGGAAGGTAGGGCTTAGCAATCACTTTTCAGGGTAAAGGAGGAGGAGTGAGACACCAGTCCTGTAGGATTAGTGATGATATTCACTTTATTTAACTTCAGTAGTGTCTTAGGAAATACAAAGAGTGAAACTTCCAAGCTTGCAGACGATAAGCATTTACCCCTGAAGTAAGCTAAATTTCCTTCCTTACCTCATTGGTAAAGCAGTTTAAAACAGCCTTTTAAAATAGAGGAGGAAAAAAAAAAAAAAGCTGCATTTGAACTTTCACATAGATAATTAACATAAGCAACTTAACTCCTGAGAGACCAAACTAAAGCAAATTGTGCCAAATGCGAAACCAGGTGCTCCAACACAGCAAGGAAAGTTTGATTGACAATTCTGTGAAACGTTTGGTTCCATGTGCTGTTCGCCACTCCTGTAACAATTTTCAGTCCCAGGGTAGTTTGAGGGAATAGATGGGATGACAAAAAGTGTCTAGGCCTCAATGTTCTTTGTAAACAGTACATCTGTTTTGAAGACAGAAGCTGAGCTAGGTGCATGCTAGGACGTGCCTGCATATACCATGTTTTTGACTGCATTCAGATAGTGGACACTAGTAGCTGGTAGTCTCTTTGTGCAGTGCCAAAGTCCAGACAGTGCAGTAGTGTTCTTTCATGTCTTTGATGAGGTAGAAGAACCTGGTTGGTACAGCTGAACGAAAAGTCCTGCAGATAATATGATATTTTCAGGTTTAGAAACACCAGCACAAAATATGAGCGATTGGCACTTGTTTTATCACTGTATAAAATGAGTTCCCATTTGTTATCTGAAGCATAATGATTAGCCAAATGTTTCTAGTCAATTCTGAATGTACTAATTTATATCTGAATAAAAGATAATTTATACACCTCCTTGGGCAAAGAGCATGCATATTTTCCAGTATTGCAGTTGACTTAATGAGTGGCTACTCGGTTGTGTACTAAGCCCACAGTACCAATCTTTGGATTAATAATCTTTGTGATTTCATTAATATTCATTGTTAATTAACACTTATGGAACAGAGAAGGAAATGTGCAGTATAGCATGGGTTTTTTCATCATTTCAACTTCATTAATTCAACATCATGTTTTTTCATCTATTTTTCATAATATACTCTGCCTAAGAAGAACAATACTTGGCAGAATTAATCTTATAGTAGATAAACAGCCTGATAAAAGCAAAAGTTTTTTCAAAGCATCCTAAATAACTATTCATATCCTCTCCATTGAGACAAATATTCAAGGGTTTCCTTGTCTGCTATTCTGCTAAGATGTTGCACAACACATTTTTTCTTGCATTTATGTCATTAATGTTGCTGCTTTTGTCAAGGTGTAAGATATATTGTGGCAAAGTTTGAAGTGAAAGATTTTATCTTCTGTTGAACCAGTTAATATAACCTGGGAAAAAACAAACAAAAAAACACCACAGCTTTCATGTATACCATTTCTTCCTGCCATTAGAAATCATATTAGATTTACAACAATTTTCCCTCAAAGTTTTTTATCTATACCTATCTGAAATAGTCAGTGAGGGGATGAAAACAAGCAAAACAAAACACATCCCACCCCTTCAAATCCACAAGATTATCAGTTCAAAACATTTTGTTCCCCCAAAACTATTTCCACCTCATAGAAATAGTAGTTTAATTAAAAAACAAACAAACAAACACAACAACAAAAACACCTCCCTCAAAACCAAGAATACTTATAGTTCTTGATGAACAATAAATTATAAAGTTTTCTGGAACTAAAAACAGTATAGAGGAATGAATATTGAAAAAATTCCCTAAATTACAATACAATATCTGTCTTCATATCTATGATGAAGACAAATCCAGAGAAATCATCCATTAATTTCAGTGATAAACAGAAAACATCAGAGTTAAACCTTTTAGAACATCAGTCTTAGGATTTTTTTTATCCTTAAAATACTGAAGAAAATACACTCTTCTGTGAAAAGGCAAAATTAGCATAAGTTTTGTTTGTAAGTTGAAATCTGGATCAAAATGTTGCAAGGCTTATACACAGCATTTCTATTTCACAAAAGGTCAGCTGTTGTTTTGGCTGACATTCTTAATATAGTAATATTTCACAGCTGGTAATTTGCAGCCAGTAATAGCCAGATGGTGCTTTTTCTAAGGTGAATTTAGAGCATTTTGAGCAGTTGTAAATGTGAGACTCATAATAACACAGCCACACAGAATATTCTAGAGTTCTGTCTTTCTGGATTCAATAGTGTGTTTAATCACAGCCAAGACCAGACATGCTCTAAATGGTAGACTGCAATAAGGGACCTATGATAATCAGGCATAACTAAATTGCTGTATTTTTGACCTCTGTCAGACTTAAATTTCAACTCACAGAGCCCATTGCTCTCCTGAGAATGCCTATTTTGAGATATTCTGCAATTTTTGTATCTATTTTGTCAGACTTTATTTTAAATCACTTCCTTATTATCCCAGGTGTCCCGGGTGCCTGTGTAAAACATTTTATGTTACTAGACACTGTTATAAGGTTTTGGAGAGCTGGAAAAGGAGATAATGGTGTGGATCTGAAAACATGTATTCTGGAATAAAATTAGTCAAAAAAACCCAAAAGTGGAAGAATAAATAATATGTTTGCCATATTCACACAGCAAGACTATATAATCCTTGTTTTTAAGGAAATTCGCTTAGTAAAATTTTGTTACCATGTTCTGTTCCAAAACTGAAGTGTTTATAATGGCCAAGGGAATGGTAAATTATCAGTTTCACAGATTTCTTGCCAGTTGATAATATTTTCTGAAAGTTATTTAAGGTAATGGCTTGACATGATAATCTGCTTTCAGACTTTATTAGAGTTAGACCCATTGTCAAGTAAAGGGTGTCTGAAACCAAGAAACTCCTCATCTCCCTATCCCTTAGGAACTTTTCCAAGAAGTATATATATATATATATATTTAAGATACAATGTTGAAAAGAGCCTTGTGAAATAATGCTGATAGTCTTGGATTTCAAGGCAGAAATCCTTGTCCTGGTGATATATACTAGTCTTCAGGGTTTTTGCTTTGTCCAGTGAGCAACAAATTTACCAATACTCATTTGTAAGCTTTCCTTGCAGTTGAGCTAATGGTATGTGCAGTAACAAGAAGACAGAACATTGGACTACAGGGAACTGAATGGTTATAGAATCCAATCTCTCCCAGCTGCAGGCAACGAGCCACAAGTATGCTCTCACTTAGTGGGAGAATACAAATCCAAAGGAGAGAAAGTTGCCATTTCATCTCAGGGCAGAAGTGAAAACAAGCAAAATATGTAAACAAAGGATTATGAAAATATTTTTTAAGAAGATAAAAGTGCAATGGAATCAATATTTAATGAGGATTGCTAGGAATTAAGTTTGCTATATCTAAAAACTGTACAGAACTGTTCTTGTTTAGCTAAAAGACAGGTTTTATAGCTGAAAAAGAATTTTTTTTTTTTGTTTTAAATTTTTTTGTGAATATCAATAATATCTACATATCTGTACCTTACTTTTATAAAGGCAGTAGAACTTTTGAATTGAACTTTTGGCTGGAGGACTGAAGGCTCTCAGCTAGGGAGGGATATCATCTGTTTGGGGAAACCCCAACTCCTGTCTGTTTTCATCCCAAAGACCTGAGGTCAGCATACTTGATGTGCCCTCTTACACCAGCAGGGAGCACAGCTCCTTAGAGTGGTGGGACTGCTGCAACTAGCAACCCTTTCTGTGCACCTTCCCTAGACTGTATAGTGAAAATCAAATGCTCGGATAGTAGGGATTCAGTGCTCCATGAAGGTTTTGAGTATATGGTACCTGCATCCCTCCCTAGGAAACAGGTCAGCCTAAGTGGCATAAGTCACATCTGGCTTTCCTCTCATAGTTTGCAGGGGGAGAGGTAAGTGAGGGGGCAGAGAATATTTGGAAATGTCTAACAGGAAGGTTTTATGACTATCATAAAACTCCTGGGTTTGGTGAGGTTTTTTGGATTTTTTTGTTTTGGTTTGGTTTGGGGTTTTTTTGTATTTGACTTTTAACAACATAGTTCCCAGTGTTTTCTCCTTTCTGATTTTAAACTCTTAAGTAGTAGTTACATCCAGAAATTCTGTCTTGCTTTTGTAGTAACAGAAGTCATCTGTTTGGAGACACAGAGTTCAGTGATGCAGCCAAAAATTTCAAATGTCTATCAATAAATTTCTTCATTTAAACAGAGCCACAAAGGGAGGCAATTGTGTGATTGGTCTACATGGTTTCTTTTTTCTTGAAAGATGGGTCAGAGGTACTTTTAGAGTGTACGTAAGTGAGTCATGACACATTCCAGCATTCTGACCATCTTCTGAGAACTTAAGTGGCTGTTTTGGGGTTATGTATAAGGGTATCTTAGCCACAGAAAAGAATTTTCTAATGAGTTACCTAGGGATGAATAAGTATTTTATTTCCATATACAGAATATCATAGTGGTGTATTATATTTCTCCATTTTAGCATTTGATTAAATTATTCTGTGTGATGTTTTGGTTGACAAGTAGTTCAATATGGGTCAGTACTGTGCACTTTCATCCCAGAAAGCCAACTGCCTCCTGGGCTGCACCAAAAGAAGAGTGGTAAGCAGGATGAGGGAGAGAATTCTCTTCTGCTTTCTTGAGACTCTCCTTGGAGTGCTGCATCCAGCTCTGGGGTACCCAACATAAGAGGGACATGGACCTGGTGGAGTGAGTCCAAAGGAGGGGCAGGGAGATGACCAGAGGGCTGGAGTACCCCTGTTGTACAGAAAGGCTGAGAGATGTGGCTGTTCAGTCTGGAGAAGAGAAGGTTCTGGGGAAATCTTACAGCACATTCCAGAGCATAAAGGGGGCCTACAAGAAATCTGGAGAGGGACTTTTAACAAGTGTATGTAGTGACAGAACATGGGGGAATGGCTTTAAACTGAAAGGGGGTAGATAAATTAGATGTTAAGAAGCAACTTTACTGCCAATGTGGTGAGGCACTGGCAACAGGTTGCCCAGAGGTATTTGTGGATGTTCCATCTCTGGCAATGTTCAAGACCAAGGTAGATGGGACTCAGAGCAGACTGGTCTCATGGAATGTGTCCCTCTAAATGGTGGGGGTATTGTAACTAGTTGATATTTAGGATTTTTTCCAAGCTGAACCATTCTATGAATCTATGATTTTTGCAACTGATTGCTTGAGAAAAATGCCAGTAAATCCCAACCACACTTGGACTCTGTAAGAGAGGAGGAGCAATAACAAAGTTAGCAAAAGATGTGATGTTTCCCAGGGGAATACAGAACGATACTGTTTTGTGTGACACATAATCTTTTTTTCCAATTATGTTTGGAAAGTGCTGAATGACTGCTTTCTGCAACACAGAGCTGGGAGGAAGAAATGCGTGGCTGGAGGGCAAAGATTTATAAGCCAAAAACTGCAGGGAACTTAGTGGTGCTGTAAGTAAATGTCTAGCCCAGTGACACCCCAGTGAGGTTCAGACCTTTGAGGTGAAGTAGCCATCAGAATGAAGTAAGTTGTTCTATGGGATATGTAGGACAGAGAGAGATTACCAGCAGGAAAGGAAATAAATCTATTTGTGCCTCCAGGACACTTTTTAATAAATTTGATCCATTTATGCTTCTAAAAGGTTGTTTAAAACCTTAATTAGCAACAGGAAACCTGAAGGACTTGAACTGCAATCCATTGTTTTGTTTAATGTGGAATGTGGTGAATCTTGCCCAAAGCACCAGAGAAAGCAAAAGGAAAGCGGCTTGTTCTGTGTATAACAAAGTGCAATGTGCATTGCCCTTAACATTAGCTTTCCCCCCTAGTCTTCAATGTAAATAACTAATTTGAACAAGACAGAATTCATTAATTTTACCTAACTATAGCCTAGGAGGAAGTTGGGCAAAATTGCAAATAACTGTGTCTCTAAATGTGGAGTTGCTATTTGTACAAAGACTGTTTGAGCAGAACTACTCTTAAGACTGCATTCTGCGTGACTTATATTTCTTAACTCGAGAGGGCAAAATGCAGTGAGTGAATAGCACAAGTTAACATAAGCTTTCATCTTAAACAAAGGTAATAGTGCTACATGATGGTAAAAATGAACTGTGACTAATCAGTAGACATCAGAGGATTTTCATATACTTATTTTTCACAAGGGTTTACTTAACAAGGGAGGAAGGAGGAAGCAAATTACAAATTGTTGACATAGAATATATAAAATCTTATTACTGCTCTACAGAACTGACCAGCTATTGAATCTTTTCTAAATTCTTTTTGTTTGATGAACAGAAACCTCATTCTGAGAGAAACCAAGAAATAGACAGGTGGATTTGCTATGTAAGGAATGGTTTTGAAGTTTTAAATGCAGTCATTGGTTAAATTTATTTTAACCTTTGCAAATCTTGTGCATGTTAATTGTATTATTTATATATTTCTTTTGTTATCACAATTGCTTTGTGTTGCTGGATCTCAGATACAGGAGTAGTTCAATGTGAGAACATGATACAAAACAATCTTCTTTTTCCTTGGCAAAGTACCCATGTTAAATTTCATTGTCCAGCCTTCTTAGGAATTCAAAATAAAAATGGCTGGTTGAGAGACATTATGCATATGCTTTCTAAAAGGAGAATATTTTTTAAAAAGTTGTATTTAAACAGGAAGGGGTAATGTTTTTAAGCATTAACTAAAGATACTGAACTACATACTAAATGGACTTCAAGTGAGGGACTCATGCTTTTACATCATGCAATATCTCTGGTGAAGATGTAAATTCTGGCACTAATAAGGCTATTATATCCAGCTTTTAGTGCTCTTTCCAATTTTTTTTTTCTCATTTAATACAAATGCTGACGTTAGCAGTTACAGGAAGAAAGGATTATTTTGGGTTTTCCTAGAATTTTCATATGGAGTTATTTGAAATTATTCTCTTAGCTTGAACTAATTTTTTGTTTCTTCCTCTCCTCTCCTCAGCTTCGTACTTGTTTCTGATACACTGGCAGTCAAAGGATCATGGCTTTATCAGAGAAAACATGTTTGTTTTCTCAAAGCGGTCTGTCATCTCTAACTTATTTGTCAATGAACCTCTGATCCATCAGCATATGCTTGCAACAGGATATTAATATTTTCAGCTGTCCAAACCAAAGTGTTTATGTAATTGCACAGAATCAGCTTTTTTACTTCTAGATTGACAATCCTCTTTGAAGTCTACATAACCTGTGAACTAAACTATATACTTATATTGACAATCAGAATGGTCTGGGAATTAATGGAAAACTGTTAAATAAAAATTGTTCAGTTTGGGAATATGCCAAAACAAACTGAACATTCAGAAAGGCTATAGGTGGCATATCAAGATGTGCCAGAGGGAAAAAAAAATCAGGACCCAATAAGGTGTTTTGATTTTTCAAAATCTAGGAATAATGCTGAGGGTTTTTTACTCAACAATCCCCACTACTGCCACCCCACTCCATGTATTTAGTTCCATCTTCCCACCTTTTCAAAAATAAGGTATGGACAGTAAAATAATGCAAAATATTCCTTGAACCAAAAGCATTCTCTGTGCATTTGTCCTGTAGAATCTATCAATTTGTGATGAACTAGAATAAATATTTCTTTGCTGATGTTTATAGGTATTTTACCTTATATATCTGACAAGTCCAGAGGGTAGTCTGGATCCCCTCCACACTTCCCTACCCTCCCACTTCTAAAGATAATTTCGGATACCTAAAGTAAGGCTCACTTTTGTCGAAGAAGAAAAGATTTTAACAATTTGAAGACATCATGACATAGTTTATTAGAGACATTGCTGAGGTATTTTCTGACAGTTTTTGTAGAAAAATATTTTTTTCTTCCTCAAGTATATTTTGTCACATTGCAGTTGGATTAGTTTAAACCAACCGCATTATACTTTTGATAGTAAGTAATTTAGTGTTCAGCTCATTTGCATATTATCTGTTTGAGAAACTGATATTGTGGTTTGTCCTTTAAAAATTATATAATTTTCTATCACAGTTTGAGATGCCACCCTGAGATGCCATAGCATATGTGGACAGCTAAATTCTTGAGCCAGCTAAATGGTCAACACCACTCCACAGGAAATAGTGGAGTAACTGATACTTCCTACTGATATTTATCTTCAAATGATAAAATAGAGATGACTAAGAACTTTATTATAGTATTGGGTAAATTCTGTACTTACTTCTTTGGTTTTCCAGGTTATAAAGAGGAAATATCCCTGAGTATAGCAGTACCTAAAAATACTCTGCAAAAGAAGTTTAACAAATGTCTGCAGAAAAAATTCTCTGTAAAATTGTGTTAAATACAGTGTTGACCAAAAAGAAGCTTTTGGAGTGCCTATTCAATAGCAGGGGATTTGAGAAGGTACAGGGAGCCAGAAGACCTGATCCAACCTTTTAAAGGGGATAGGCTTTCAAATTATCCACTCCTTGCCCACCCTCTAGCTTATCTGCAAATATGCTGAGCAATGGAAACTGCTTCATCAATTTATTTGTTCTTTTCTTTGTATTTCTGTTTTATAGCTGTTTGCATTATATTACTGCTTTAAAAAGTACTACATAAGTTTTAAAATAAGAAAACATGTTTTCATCAATAAAAACTTACTAGTTCCATACATCCTTGCGCACATGACTGTGTTCAGAAATAAAAGTAGAGAAATTAATTTGTATAATCCAAATGCTGAGACACTGAAAGGCTAGTAATGTTTTTTTGTAAACTTTCAGGCTTTGTAAATTTCTTCAATACAGAAATAATGAGAACTAGGTATTTGTAGATGGGCAGGATTTATAACCGTGGCCTTTATTAATGTGGGAAGGCATCAATTCCAATGTTAAGACTGCTGATTTTGACACACTTCTTTTGAAAATTCAACAAGCATTTTGCTAGCCTTGATTTCTAATGTGCACAAATGCTCCATAGCTCTCTTTGGACTTCAGAGTTTCTAATCCTAAGGCATTGGGGACCCATGTATAGCTTACAAATTCAGGATTATTCAATGCTATACAAATACTGTGATTTCTGGAATGCACTGTGTCATTCATGGCTTTAAATGGTGTCTCTCATGTCCTGCTTACAGGACAAAACAAAAGACATCATTAACTTGGAACATACTTGGCTGTGTTGCAAAATATGCTTAACAAACTGAATGACTACAACAGTGGTAATCTTCCACTATTTCCTGTATGAAGTAGCATTTATAAAGCTGTTTTTTTTCAGGATGAAAGTATTGCAAAGAGTAGTTTTTAAGTGCTTTCAAAAGACTTTGACACATGCCATGTGAAGTAGTAAATCTTTGATGCCTAAACCTGAACCAAATTTCAAAAAAAGTAATTTTTAGTAATAGACAAGAAGTATTGAAGGCTTCTTTGAAAAGGAGAGCCTTAAGCACAGAAAGGACTAAATGAACAAATGGTACTTACATTGAAGGTTATTTTTATGTAAGAAATGAAGTTGCAGTTGAATGACATGTTTTTTCAACAATCACCATACCTTGCTCTTAGATGTAAATATATAATTGACAGCATCCCTTGATGTAAACCTTTTGCACTTTATGTATCTTTTGAATGTGAAGAATTAAGAAGAAAGCACAAGAATTGGTGTGAGGGCAAGGGGAGAAAGGTAGTGGTGGTAGGGAGAGGGGAGAAGTTAGACTTGAAGATTATGATGGGTGATGAAATTTAAGAGTGACTAATCCTGTTTTAAGCAGATAACCAAGAAGTCTGCAATGTCTGAATGCATTGGTATTTCACAGACAACAGTGAAGAAAGGGAACAACCTGATAAATATTGAGGTCTGAGAATGACTAGGAAGAAAAGCATTTCCTCCTTGTCCTGTGCAGGAAAGAGAGTGAGAAAATGGCTGAGCTGGTGTTGGGCAGCCAGCCAAGGACAACACCTCATGTAGGAAATTAAGGATCGAGCAATCATTGAAGCCTGAACCCTACATGGATCCCTCATGGTGTGAAGGAGGTGCAGGGCAGGTAAGCCCACTTGCACAAAGCATGCTGTAGTGCTTGGATTCACACACACAACAGGAGCAGGGACAATGAACCTGGCAGGCAGCCTGGTTGTTTTACAAACAAAATATTTCAGTGACATTTTGCAACACTGTTGTAACACCACACTCAGCTTTAATGGTATTCCCTTGCTAAGTAGTGGGAAAAAATAAATAGACAAGAGGTAAAATTTACATCCTTATGGTAGTTGATGAAGCATAGTTAGGTCCAGTGCAAATTGCCCAGGGGCAATATCTACTACATTATACTATACAATCCAAGTATAAAATCCAGATGCACTGGGAGGCTTAGATAATATTATTTCATGCATAATTTCCTATTTCCTGCTGTTTTATTTTCCCACTTTCCTGAGACTAGCTATTAAGTTGATAATATTATTTCATGCATAATTTCCTATTTCCTGCTGTTTTATTTTCCCACTTTCCTGAGACTAGCTATTAAGTTATCGGTTTAATATCTACTGTGTACTTAATAGAAAAGTAAAAGAAAAGAGGTCTGTTACTTTCACTTTTTTTTTTTTTAATCTTTGCTATAGCTGTGATAGGATTTTATGGAAATTCTTTTTTATCATGATATTTCAGTATTTGCAGTTAGTTCTTTATTTTTTCCCCCTCAATTTTTATTTGTAAACAAGTGTCTTACTCAGAACCAGAATAATATTCTTATTGTTATAAACTGTCATTTTCAAATTTTTTGCTGAATTTTTTTTAAGGAAAATTCAGTTTTCTCTGTGGTCCTGTAGAAGGAATTATTCCCTTTCTGACCTTAGACAAGATGTTGTATTATTGTATTACTTAAGAAATAAAAGCAACATAGAAGGGTTACTTGAATATATCCAATTTGATATACACTGTAAACTGCTGTTAAAAGTAAAAACCTTTTTTAGAGTAGTTTAGCCAGATCTCTCTCAGAAAAGTTTTCCTCACAAACATATTGCAATCCTTGTTACTTTTCTTGCCTAATGTTATTTCAGAAAGGTACCTGAATTTAAGCACGTGATTAAGGAACTATAAGCATGATGAAAATCTCTGAAGTGTATAGATGAAGGAGACGCTTCTCATTGCAGTGATTTCATTGTTTCTTCCCTTCAAAGTGACTTCTAATGGTTTTCTTGTTTGTGCATTTGGAAACATTGATACTGCTCCCTGACTTCTGAAAAACTACTTGGGTAAAAGCAAAGCATCTCCAAAAGGAAGGAGTGGAGATATGTAGTGAGACAAAGCTCTGCATCTTTAGAAAAGTATTTTTTCAGGCTTCAGTAGTTAAATGGCACTGGCTTTTTCTAAGTCACTTTTTTTTTTTCTCACTTTACTGATGTCGTACTTTCACTCTTGTCCTATTGGTACCTTTCTCACTCTTTAAGACAAACAATTAATAGAATCATTACAAACATACTAAAAAAAGAATCTCTGTTTTGACATATGTTTTAAAGCTTTTTCTTTATACTAAATGAAGATAATTTTAAGTGAGAAGAGAGTATGGCATCTTTAAAAGACTGTTGCAGGTGTTCAACTTCTGTTACTTCAGCCTGTTACACTTCCTCTTTCCTCTTATGCTTTTGAGTTGGGACTCATCATGGTGCCCCTAGATGACTCATTCTTGCAATTCAACACCTCACATACTCTGCTTGTGACTTTCCCGACTTTATCACCATGACTTCTGCCACAATAGCAAAGCCCCATTAAAAAAGCTTCTGTTTCCTTTATCTTTTGTCTTTCATTGCACTCAGCTCTAGACTGTGGGTCTGCTTTAAATCCCCAAGATAGATGCAATTCATCAAGCACCCTTATCAGCTCCACTGCTGTTGTTTTCATTTTAGCTTAATGTCTCACCTCCTACAGTGAGGTTTCTTTGAGGAGAGACCCTCTTACTAATTCAAAATATACTGTCCCCTGTAGTCACTGGTACAAAAGAATGGTGAAACATTTATACTCTTTAGAAGGCTTTTTTTAAAGCATTAGGGTCCATTGAGGCCTAGACTAAAGAAGGGCTGATTATGTTCAAGTGTCTCAACTGCAGAAATGTAAGCAGTGAAAACTTAGGCAGCTTGTATGGCATAAACAAATTGCATTGTTGACAACACAGAAACTACATGTGAAAGGTTATACTGACCTTGTTCAGAAATTAAATTACAGGTGGGACATTTCTGTTAATGTAGAGTCATAAGTAACAATTACTTTTTGTTTGTAATAAAGAGTAAGGTAATGGCAGATTGGTAACAATGCTATAAAAAGTAATAAAATTTTCTGATGCAATTCTAACAAAGTGATTTGAAAACAACAGCATCATACCTAGTATGGTCAGGCATATGCTTACGTGATGCTTTGCAATCAATATGTGCAATTGATAAAATAAACCATAAATAATTGTTAAAAAAGGGACTTCCCTGAGTTACATTTCTGGGTATCATGCAATCCTCCTTTTGCCATCCATATTTCAAAGGCACTTTTGTTTTAGTTTGGACAAGGAATGGATGAATGCTAGGCCCCTTTTGTAAGGCAGTTTATGAAGACAATGGCAAAGAATGAAAATAATATTTCATTTTTTGAGTAGGTTTTTCTGGAGACTAGAAATTTATTTATTGGTTAATCTGTTCATTTTATCAGAGGAACATTACACTTCTTAAATTATTTGGGTATTGTTTTATATTACATTGTTGTTCTATTATGTCAGTGTTCTATGTGTATCTAATAATTCTACATATGTATATTTTAATTCAGGTTTAGTATTTTGTTAGAACTATTGGGAACCTGACCAGTATATGGTGTCCTTTTGTTAATATCAATAAAGATTGATGTAAATCCTAATCTAATAAGAGACCAGAATTTAATTCAATATTGTACATGGAATTAAAATTTTCAGTTCTAGCTGTATTTATGTCTGGCTTTTCTACCAAGGAAGGATTTTGTGGGAGACCTAAACATTCCTCTATTCAGTCTCTCTCTTTCCACACTCATCCAGGATTTTTTCTATTTCCACAATCTTTTATTTCGTTTGGTAAGAAAATCAGTACCAACACTATTCACATGACTAAAGCCATATAGGCTGGAATATTTGCTGAACTATGCAACTGTCTAGAAACGAGCTTTTATCTGAAATAGATAAGGCAAAAAAAACCCCAAACCTCCACCAATAAGTGGGTTTTTTCCCTTCCTCTAAAAGCCAGTCATACACCAGAATAAAGTTGATGTATGCAATGCAAATATTTTCAAAATAAGTAATGCTAATTTACAGGGAATTCTGGATTTGAAATTGTAATGAGCTTCAAAGGTTCCTAAATGATGTTTCCATCACAACAAGGCTTTCTTTCACTTCTGTAGCATCCTCCATAACACAATCCGCAGTTCTTTTTCAAGGGCTTGAGTGTTACTCAAGGAATGCAAAGGGAAGATTTGATGCCTGCTTATTTTCACACACCTTGTATAAATGTTCTCTTACCTCAAGGGTGGAAAGAAACTCCTAACAAACCCTAATTGAGAGGACAGTATGGATAGTGCCAAAAGTAATTTTCTGGTTGTATTTTCATCTCTTACATACTATTCATGAGGTCCCTGAGATATAGGCAGTGATATTTTTTCCAGAGTACCCTGTAAAAATTGAGAGCTGTGAAATGAAGTGCTTACAGAGAACCTAAACCCGTTCAGTAGATTGGCAGTGTATAAACTTCATAAACTTCAAAAATTTGCCTGTATTCCAAGTCATATTGATGTTTTATCCATAAATTGTATTATCTATTGCCATGAATTAGCTTTGCAGTTTTTAGTATGTCAGTTTCTTCAGAGAAAAAAAGTGAGCATAATCATAGATCATACTGTTTACTATAGGAAATAATGCATGTAGGCTTCATAAGATTTCTGTTACTAGTCTAATCACACATAACACATAAACTTTTAAAAGATGGGAGAACAGCAGCTTCTCAGGATCTGTAATTCACACAGGGATACCTTGTGGATATTTATTGATAAACTACTAAAGTATTTTCAACACATTTGGGATTTTTTTCTTTCTATATGTTAATATTTAAATCTTTGAGAGGGGTTATCGTTTTAAACTGAATTTTAGATGCTTTCATTTTATTTAAGTACAGAATTTGGATGTTCAAACTTGTGCCAAATACCGAAAACCTGTGAGCTTTCTCAGTCATATTTATAATGGAAGTTTTCTTTCTCTGCAGCATCTGAATGCCGATGCTGTCCAGCAAGTTGGCTCCAATCTCATGCACAAACTCAAGATCTTAGGCAAAGTCTATTTGTTCACTTACTATCCACCCTCCTGTGGCTTTATCTGGAAAGGAAAAAACTAATTGTCTGCTGTGTAGAAAGACAGACTCTAGGCCTCTCCACCTCTGAAACAGCAAGTTCATTGCTTTTAAGTGGTGAAGTGTCTGTATCACAAAACATGGAGACCAAGCCTAGGAAAGGGAAATTACTCAACAGCTCTCATTTTCCTGACCAGTTCCTACAGTCAAACAAGGTTACATCTGGTCACCTACCAGCATTGGTGCTCCTCTGAATTACTGATTCAAAAACCAAACTCTTACCTTGGGGGTCCCACTTTGGTCCCAAATAGTTTCATGTCAGATGTTCAGATTGCTGTAAGTGACAGCAAGTTTGTATTATAGCTTAAGTTTTGTTCTTTACAGGATCAAGCTTCCAATGCTGATTGCAGGGTTCACCAGTTGAGAACTGAATAGTCAAAAGTTAGCCAAGATTTTTGGGCAGGATGAAACTGGGGGGAAGGTAGTGACATCCATAGTCAGAAATGTAATCTACTTGTAATGATCTGCTGGCAAAGTTCTTATAAAAATTTTTAGATTTCGAGATTTTCCTTGTTCTTTTTATTGGCAGCCTTGCAAAAAATATTGTGTCAAAGTTCTAAGTCTCAGACACTGAAGTTGCAGTGTGTGAGAGGGAGAGATGAGCCAACAACAAGTAGTTCAATAAAATAATCTTTTTAATAATACAGGGCTAAACTATTTTCTTTTTTCCTAATCTGCCCTCTAGAGAAGACTGTTGGAATAAATCTGGTGTCCCTACCCATGCTGAGAACCTCCTGTTCATGTATCATCAGAGAGACCTCAGATTGATATCCATGGCAGGCTGCAGAGATCCTGTCCAAGGAGAGAGGTTTCTCCCATCTATCCTTTGAGCTATATATATAATTTCCTTACAAGCAGACATCTCCAATCATAAAGGATGTTCTCAAAAAAGCTTCTTACAGCCCTTCTAGTTAAAGGTGAGGTCATACAGGTGGTATAATTGCAGCACCAAGGGGGAGCTGCCTGCATGCTCTTCTATCATGATTAGCTGGTGAGTTTGTCCTGCAACCAAGGTGTTTGAGGAACACCACGCATCCTGAAGCTACACTGGATAGATGGCCCAGCACAGCACAGGCCTCAGGTCAGCTGAGATGTGGATCACCCATTCCTTGAGGTACGGCAGCCCCCCAGTCAGAATCACTTCACTGCAGCTCTTGATCTGCACAGACTCTTCTGTTCCCAAGCATATGAAAAGTTACAGGCTATTTTGGGAAACTGTTCAGCTACCAGAGGTTCCTGACAGGCTGGGATGTTCCCTCTGCCCTACCACCTACTGCTGCAGCACGTGCTGGCATTGGGCACACCAGCAGGTTCCCCTGCAGTGGCTACTCATGCTCCATACAGCCTGCTCCAGCCCAGAGTACAAATAGAGGAGGCACGGACTGTTCAAGGTCAGCAGCTCCTCAGTACAGTGCCTTCTGCAAGGCTCCCAGTACAAAGAGCAAGGGAAATAATAAAATCTATCAAAAATTCTTTAGTTTTCCATTTTTGTGAAGTTAATTGTTAATCTAGCAAGGACCTTCAAGGATCTGCAAGTTTTCTAGGTGGATAGAAACATAGGCAATATATACAAAAAATACATACATAGGTCCATGTTTTTATAAGGCAGCTAAATTATGACCATAAAATAACAAAACTCAACCCATGTCACCTTTCACTGCTCAATAATCTATAATGTTTTAATATTTAGATTTCTGTCTTTTCAAGTTAACTTTTATTTACTTCCCAAATCCATGAAGTTATCTAATTGGGAGTTAGGTGAAGCCTTTATTGATCTTTCTATTTCTATTGCATTGCTAGTATGGCACATCAGAGATATTAAAAGTGTCAAATTCCAAGGACAATTTTAAGATGCTTAATAGTTTTTCCAGTGGTTAACCACAGCACCCTTTCATTAACAAACAAGCAATCATAATTTTCATTTTTTTTTCTTCAGTCATTAAGTAGGTAAATGAAATAAATAGCTTGTTAATGCTAGATTGTAGGAGCTTCTTGAGACCTAGTGTGCTGAAAAGAACAGATTAATGCTCTTACTGCTGCCTTTGTATGTAGCTCACAAATTAAATACTTGAATCTGATTTGCTGTGAGGCAGTGCAGATTCATGTAAAATAAGCCATACAGATAAGAAACAAGCACTAAAAATAAAGATGCATTTGCAAAATGGCTTTGTATAGCCTGTAAAAAGACAAGAGAATCTGCACTACCCCATACGTTCCAGCTTTTAAGAGATGACTCCATACTCAGCACATCAGTCAGAATCATTGAAAAGGCAAGAATGATTTATCTAGGGAATGTATTTGACAATAAAATCCTAGAGTTGTAATTACATTTGGCAGATTCAAGGCTGCTAGTGATGGCAGCAGTTTTACTAAGGGAAAAATTAAACATAATTTTTGAAATGTTTTCTTGTACAGAAGCTGTGTTAATATTGGACAAGGTATGCTTCACTGGAGATGGAAAGGGACAGCATAAAATTGCTGTTGTAATTTGCTTAAATAATCAAATTCTAGATTTGTTTTAAGAGGAATAAAAAGAACCTGGAATCAAAAGAAGAGGGAAAGTGTGTATTTATTTACATTGTGGAAATCTCTTCAAGCAGATACTGGAAATTTTCAATCATTGTGTGCTGGTTTGTATTTTCATTTCTCAAAGTGGAGGTTAAGCATTCTATGTGAAATTCCGTGAGGGCCGTATATGGAAGCACCCAAAGGGAAGATGCTAAGAATCTGTCTTCCTTTTGTGAATCCTTCGTCCTCTTCCTTCCTGCATCCCTCTAAGCCTAGATTCAGGAGGCCCCTGACCTGCTCCACATACTGTCCTCTAGATGCTGCATGTTTCTCTCTCTACCCTGCTCAGAAAGTGTCCTGTACTCAAAATTGTTAATTCTGAATTGCAACTTTTTAACCAAGACTGTTCTCCTGTGACACTGTCAGCACATAGGATAAACCAGTGGTCCTGGAAGAGTTTAGTCCGTGTAATTGAGGCACCATAAATAGGGAATGAAATTCATAGGGGAATCAAATCCTTTGCTCAAGACTGTATATCAAGAGAGCCCTGAAGAGGGCCTAATATCTCTGGTCCAGCCCAGTGCTTCACCAGCTGCAAATGGGCTTCTTCAATTCTCCTCACCAGCTGAAATGAGTGTCCAGCCCTGGAGGTGCTGTGAGCACTCCTTATGCTTCTGGTCTTCCACACGGTTTGGGCAGCTCTGCCACAGATCTGTTATTTGTGTGACCTTGCCTTGTCAGAGGGGTTGGACTAGATGATCTCCAGAAGTCCCTTCCAACCCTAACCATTCTGTCATTCTGGGATTCTCTGACTAGTCAATTCTGGGATTCTCTGTGTGCTCTTTATTCCCATATTTTTACCTAAAGATTTACTTTAATTTTTCAATTTTTAATTCAGAGATCCAAGTAGTTACAATCTCAGAACACTCAACTTTACCTGACTAGAGTGAACTAAATCACTTCATTTCATCTTAAAATAAAAAGTTACTGATAATTATTCTGATTTTAAGAGCTTGTAATGACTGATCGCTAATTTGATGTGACATGATTTTAATCATGGTTGTAGATATGAACTGGATGTTTTTAGTTGAAAATTTTATAAAATAATTGTGGTGCTACACTAAAGAAGATGCTTTCAACTGTAAAGTTCTTACTTTTTCATTGTTTTGTTGCAAGTATTATGCTGCTTGATGTCCATGCTGGTTGCCTGTCTTTTGGATGCCTCTCCCTGTTTTCTTCTTCTCCATTCTTTCCACTACTTTTTCCAGAGGTATCCTATGCCTGGTCAAGCTGTGCACATTCGCTGAGTCCACAAGTCATGTTGTCATTTGGGGCAATATTATAGATTGTGTAATGCCTCTTGAGGGTATTTTGAAAAGACAAGAAAATTTACTTTCAGGCTATTGATGTTATTCATACGTTATTCATAATTCAAATGCTGTCTTTATGCACTGTTTTGGCACTAAACTGAACTAGAAAGAATTTTTTTTTTTTTTTTGCTAGTCTTGATCCTTATTGAGAGGGGACATACTTGTCATTCTTTTTTGCAAAATTGTTTTTCCCTACTGCTTTCCTCTCTTCATTGCTCCTCCTGTTCTAATCTTTCAAATTATATTTTTCCCAAAGGGAAAATGAAGAGCCTTGCGTTTGAGCTCAGTTAATTCCCTTCCTCCCACTCTGGTCTCACTTTCAGCCTGTGTGCATCGCGAAGTGCATTAGTCCTGTTGCTTTTATTAACTCATGTTTCAGTAGCTCTTGAATCCCATCCTGAGTCAGCTCTGATCATGTCTAAGGCTTGTGGTTTGTTTGTCGCCTTTTGGGGTTTTTTATCCCTGTTCAGCTGCTTTTGCCTGGTTTCCTATTCATCAGAAAACTATTTGGCACTTTAAAGCTCATGATGAAAAGCGAGCTGTGTAGGCAAACATCATTAAACTTGTGACCTTTAGGGCTTTATTCATTGCAATTTGAAATTCTGGCAAACATTCTTCTGCATAATAGAATAAATAATCGTTAATTACAGATCTTGAAATTCATGATTAAACGGCCTTAATGATTTCAGAATATAGATGTTTGTGATCTTTTCTGGATTGTGGTTAATCTTGCCTTATGAAAAGGAGTTCTGGAGGGGAAAATACCCCCCCTCCCCACACTCCTCAAAAAAATGAGAACAATCTTGAAATGAAGTGATTGTCTCAGTTTGGAAAGTATAGCTTAAAGTTATTATAAGAAGGCCATTGCTGCTCTGATCAAGAAAGATGCACATAAACAGCCTTCATATGGCATGAAAAATATTTTGTAATCTTAAGAAATTCAAGGGCTCGGATTCAGAATTTTTCAGGTTACCTAAGCTTCAATGTTTGTGCTGGGTTGATCTTCAGGAGGAAATGCTCAACAGTTTTGACACACAAAATGTCCAGAAAATATCAGTGTTCACATATCCCATAGTAACATCTAGGTGTGCCCTTGGAGAGAGGCTAAGACTTTCTTACTAGGAAAACATGTGTAAAAGTTTACTTCATTTTTGCATTACTTTAAAATATATGATTAAAGAACATACGGGATTTTAGTTCCTAAATTCTTGAAAATATTAAAATGTACAGGAAGTAATGAGTCATATATATCTTTAGTAGGTATTTCCTATTACCAGAGTAGATGTCAGACTTTTCAGGAAAATTAGGGATGAAAATCGAGTGCAATTTTTTTTTCAATATATTTATAGCTTCCAGTTATAAAGAATCTGTCTTCCAAGGCTGTTATAGCCGATAGCTATGAAAGTGGTGGTTTTAACAGGTTTGAGGGTGTAGAGTCCATTGTAGAGTTATATTTGAGCTATTAATGGGAACATAGTAATTGTTAAAAACAGGAGAGATATAGTTCTGTTTGTAAAAAATATCCTCTAGGCAGCTACAGACCTTTTATTTTTCATGGGGCCTTTTGGGGTTTTTTTTGTTGTTTTTTTTTTTTTTTTTTTTTTTGGGTTTTTTTTGTTGTTTTTTTTTTTTTTTTGTTTGGTTGGTTGGTTGGTTGGTTTTTTTTGTGTGTAGTGGGAGAGTTTTTCCTTTTCTTATTTTTTTTCTCCATTTTCTGTGTACTGTCTATTCTTCCTGTTGCTGTATTTAAAGAATGTAAACCTATTTCCTTACAACACAGTGAATAGGTTGATTCTGGTTGAACTGCTCAGTGCTTCTACAAACTGTATTTTTATGAGTGTGATGAATTCTATGAATGATGAATGTCAGCTTCTTTGGGTATATTCTATCTTTCTAGTTCTACCCACTTAATAGATCTGTGTAAGAAAAATATTCATACCTAAACTTTAATCAAATGTAAAAAAAATGCAAGAATTTTTGTTTTGTCTTGTTTTTTAAATCCAAGCCACAGCGTGATATATATGCTCACTCAGGGCTCTTTCCATGTCATCCAGTAAAGTGTTGAATGCCTATTTTTCATTTCTTATGAAAATCTCAATTTATATTATTACTACTTGGTAAGTTAAATATAAGACTCTATCCAAGATTGGTAGCTGGGCCTGTTTTCTGTGAGTCATTCCAATCTTATTGCATAAGAAATTGCTATATTATTATTTACAGCATAAGGTCATCTATTGTCCCACACAACCACTTCAGGCTCAGGAAAAATATTGTCCAGCACCAAGAAATTTTGCATTAATGGTTCCTGATCCAAGAATTATGCTGATAGGCACAGGTATCTTCTAAGCAGGTTGTGAAAATGTCTGTCAAAAATGGTTTGTCCCCTCAACTTCTATGAGATTCAAGTGATCAGTGAAAATCCTTGAATGAGATTTTCACCAGGGACATAGTGGAGCAGAGATAGATTTCTGAATCTACAGAGTTCACTGATAAAATTTATTCTGTTCTTTATTTAGATAGAGTAAGATGCATTTTTACAATTTCCTAAAGGTTTTACGTGGTTAGGTTTTTTGGGAGGGTTGTTTTTTGTTGTTTCTTTGGTCAATTTTTTTGGGTTTTTTTTGGGGGGGGGGTTTGGTGGGTGATTTTTTTTTTTTTTTTTGGTTGGTTGGTTGGTTGGTTGGTTGATTGGTTTGGTTTGTTTTTTTAATCAAAGTTCTTCATATTCTAGGGTTTTTTTCACTTTCTTAAGAGCTTACCAGAACAGCTCTGGCCAACAGTTTCACAGCTTGCCTTGGGCATTACTGTTAAATGGATAATGAACCTGAATGATTGGCTGTATTCTAGGAACAAAAGACCTATGTTTCTATTTTCTTCAGATCAATTCCTGAACTACCTTTTAAGCACTGTGAGTTTTTCAGTGATTGGCATATCTCAGGTGGAATCATTCTTATTGAAACAAATTCACTTTCTCAGGAAAATTACTTTGCCAGGAAATTGCATTGCTTTTCCCAGGAAAGTAATTTGGGATCTTGTACAGGAGTGTGGATGTGCTTTTCTATGTGTATATGAAAAATCTTGAGTCTATAAGAATGTCTTTACATGAGTAAATTCTCATGTAAAAATATGCTATGAAGCACATAGGGAAGCCTGAAAGTTGTCACAGTTTTAAAATAGAGTTTTATGCATTTTATGCTGACACAGCTCTGTAGGGTTATAGATACTTGGGAGGGTCACAAGTAAGAGGTGGAAATAGCATAATTTCTCAGAGGTCACACGGTCAATTACAGTGTGTCTTCATCTGTATAGGAAATTTGCAGATGAGCATACTTTTCTGTTATCAGACTCTCAGTAGGGAGAATTAAAGTGATTTAGATATTGTGCTGATCTGTCATGACTTGGGTAAAGGAGGATTTAATGAGATCACTGGCATTGCTTTGCCCCTGTTCTGTAGCTCACTATTCAGGAAAGTGTGAAAATTTCAGAAGTCAAAAAATGAACAGAAATCTTTCAGGGTCTTTCTGGAGAAGGAGGAGATGACAGTCAGTGATTTTATTTTCTGTTTTGTTCTGTGTATCCCCTATGTCATTAGGAGCAGTTGATGCCTCATATTACATTATCTGCTCAAGGTAATGCTGGAAATTATTTGAAGAAATTGATTCTTTGTTTCTGCCCTACTGTGATTGGACAATTCAAATTCCTACCTTGAATCTCCGGTTGTCTTAATGGTCTGGAATTAAAGATATCAAGCAAAAAATGCTTGATATCTTCAATTAATTTGTTCTTAAATTCTATTGTTCATTTGAATTTCATAAACTATGAGCACTGAATAGTAAATCTTATATTTTTTACCTTAAAACTACAGGGTTTCATGCAAATAGATTACATTATTAAATCTATTTATGAATATATGGTTTATTTCATTAAATGGAATTAATTACACACTTTATTGGCATCTGTTCTATTAGATGGTTCAAAAATTCTTTACAAATGTTTGGGGAAGAGTAAAGAAATTGGAGGGAAGCTTCCTATTTTTGGGTTGTTGCTCTGTTTCCCAGGTCACCTACAACAACCTCGTTTGGCCACTGTGTCCCAGTCATTTCCCTGAGCTCTTGCCATATGTTTCTGTTTGGTTTCCAGCTTGACTTTGGTTTCCAGCTTGACTTCTATCACACCTCAGCATGGTGCTGTACTGAACAGAATGAGAGTGCAGCCTTGCAACCCCATCTGTTTGGAACTTCTGTATTAAATAAACATTTTCTGATACTGGAAAAGTTAATATCTGCTCCAGAAATTTTATGTTGGTTGTGAGGAACGGTTTGGAACAAATTAGCTGTAATAGTATAATAGCTGAAGGTGGGTCATTAAGAGTTACTAACTACTCATTTCCCATCTCCCTCTCTCTTGCTTTTCAAAAGGGAAACTACTGTTTGTTACATTATGATTAATGAAAGGAAAATTCCTACCTTCATATTTCATTTCTTTTCTGTATCAGAGATGACACTACCAATCTTATAAAATATTTTCTTCCAGTTACATAGTATGACAGCATTCCAAGTAAGACCTGCCAAGTATGTGGTGAGATTTTGGATTGGCTCTTTGTTTCCAGGATGCCTATCCATCAAAATTGTAACTTGTAATCTGTGATGGATTTTTTTTTTTTTTTGGTTTTAAACTCTTTCCATGCAAAGTACTGATCAGATCTTTCAGATAATCAAAATTATGTATTTCATGGTACTCAATCAGTTCATTTACCACTTCAAAAGTACTTTCAATTATAAACTTTTAGAAAGATTTCATATTAAACAAGTTTGCAAAGCATTTAACTTTCAAAATAAAAAAAAGAATTTCTATATTAGGAAAGCATATGTTATTGAAAAGCTGACATGATTTTGAATTAGGTGGGTGTTATTTTCAATGTATTTCAGATTATGACATCATGACCTACTGAACTCTATCTCAAAGTTTCAATGGACAGTAAAGAATGATGGTATGAAAGGAGTTTCCTGATTAGTTTTAGGTCTGAACACTGTGTTAAAAGAAATTATGGCCAAAAGAAAATAAGTCCCAGTTCTTATAATTTATCTCTTCAGGTCTTTAACTGGAAGTGACAAAATGCTTAAATGCTGAAGAAAACAAAGGCAGGCAGAAGAAAAATATTTCACATGACTCTTGCCTAAAGTGCTATTTTTGTTGATAAATATTCATTCATAATTTACCTGGTGCATACATGTGGGCTGGGACATATACTCTCTACATTAACAAGTATATGAATAGTTCAGTGATATCTTTCGATTCTGCCCTAATAAAAATTTTCTATCTAGAAATTGCCTTTTCTTTGAGCAATTCCCAGTGACTCACAGCAGCAGAAAAGTCTATTTTACTAATATTATTCTTCCACCACAGTACTTACCATGTTCATATGCCAAGTCTGTGTTGACCTGGAATTAGGAAACAAGTCCTGTTTATTGTTCATACCAATGAAAGTTCCCAATTAATAGTTCTCAGCAGAAAAAAGAAATTGTGGTGTAGGGGAGGAGTGGTTTTTGGAGGGTTGTTTTGTTTACAAATATCAATGGACTTAATTGGATTCTTAAATAGATTCAGATTTTTGCGTCCATGAATTTTTTAGTCTCCCTTTTTTTTTTTTTTTTTTTTTTTTTTTTTTTTTGTCATACATTTTCCAATGGAAAGTCACAAATTAAATCAGCTTTATTTATCTTATTTATCTGTCTAAACTAGCATTATCATCAATTATGAGTGTCACTGTCATCAGACAGACTGTCTTTCTTTCAGGTCATAAGGTACTTTAAATGATCCATGCTTTTGTGTCAAGAGTTAATTTTTTTGATGGGATTGTTTAGAAAAGTATTTTTTATGAAAGAAAGCTAATTTCCAATTAACAGTTTTCTCTTGCTCTCTTTTCCAATTCTGTAGTTTTTATGAATGTAGTTCTACCATGGAATATTCTGTATCTGCATTTTATTGTGTTGTCCTTAAGTATCTGGTAACGGTTTCCTTGACAGGTTCTGGGCTGGGCAGAACAGCCTATATACATACAGTCTGTATGGTAATTCAAAAATAGTTGCATTATTAAGTTCTAATTTGGAAGTTAATTATTTGACAGGATTGTGGTTATGGAAGTGAATGAGGTGAGGAAACTATGTTGCTCTTCTTCAGATGAATTCTTTAACAAAAAATTATTGAAATAGGCAATAAGGTATAGTAATAATAGAAGCATGGATGCAACCTTAACCCTGGAGTAATTCCTAGCATCTCAAGGATTTTCAGTTTATAAAGTCTGGGATTAGTTTTTTCTTGCAGCGATTGTTTTTAATGAGAGGAGCTTTTTAATAAGGAAGAAAGTGATTCAGTTCAATATGTTTAATCCCAAACTCCAGCTACCTTAAAAAGTTGTGTGTTAGAGTAATGTTTCTCTCCAGGGTAAACCAACCCAAACTGAGTGAAAACTCAGTTTCACTTGAGTGACAAAATGCCATTGCATGTTGCATTGCGTGTTCCCAAAAATTTAAGCTCTATTTATTTAACACACAAAATACACTGTATTAAAGCAGCATTTAAATAAAATAGCTACATTCCTATTTGAAGAGTTGTCAGCAGAGCTGTTTCAAAACCAGGAAGATTGCTTCCCATACATGATCTTGAGATATCTGCAATTTAAGAACAAAATTGGTTTTAAACAATCAGTTTGTTTCTAGTATCATGAGATTAAAACTTGGGCATTATCATGCCAAAGTGTTGTGTTATTCTAGGTTTCTTGAATGGTATTGGGTTTTTTATAATTATTTTGATTGCTGACCTGCTGATTGCAGTTTCAGTCATCCTAAAACAATTTTAGTTTCCCTAGAAGGAAAAAAAAATTAAAAAAAAAAAAAAAAAAAAAAAAAAGCTTTCCTCACCAGGAAGGATTGATTTTTCAGTGGAAGTCAATTTGGAATCTAATAAGTCATTTTTTTTCCCCCAAAATACTAAGTAAAAATGTCATCTTTTCTTCTATTCTGTACCAGGAATCTTTTTTTTTTTTTTTTTTTTTTTTTTGTTTTGTTTTCCTTAACATGCAGCTTACCAGGAATCTTTTTTTTTTTTTTTTTTTTTTTTTTTTGTTTTGTTTTCCTTAACATGCAGCTTGTATTTACTTTATTTTTCACACTGCTAGATGTGACATAATATGAAGAGAAACAGATATCAAAAGAAACCATTCACTTAGATCTTTCTTTTGAGCTGACAAGCATATTGCTAAGACATTTAAGGTGAAAGCTTTCATTTTTTATGTGAAAAATTTAGAGAGAGAAGTACTGAAATGATTGGTAAAAGAGTTGTAATGCCATAAGCACGGGCAAATGAATAGAAGAAAATAATGGTAATTTTTTTAGGACCCAGAGGAGGATGTCTCCTATAGTGTATATTCTTCACATTGTGTAATTTAGGTCAGAATTGTTCATTTTGTGCTCTAAAGGTTTATCTTTCAAAGGAATGAATATTCTTGTTTCACTTGAACAGTAATAATGTCTAGAAGCAGAACTCTACAATTTAGTGCTTGTAACTGCATAATTTTAATGACAATAACATAATTTAATAATAATTCTAATTTAATTTAGTTAATTGACAGTAGAAGTTTACTTGAATATGGACTATGAAATAATATTGACTGCTTAGGGAAATAGGACTCTTTTTTAGGTTAAAGTATTATTTTTTAAATAATTATTGATATTCCATATATAAATGTGCTGAAAGGGAACTAAAATATCTGAAGAAGATCTATTGTGTTCATTTAACTCAGCTGAATAGCCCCTATTATCAAAAGCAACCTTAAGTCATTAATTTAGTGCCAGTAATGTGCATCTTTTACTTTATTTGGTTTTGGTAGGTAGTGAAGTATGAGTCTGGAAGTGAAATTAGATCTGGAGACGGAAGCTCAAAATAAACAAAAAACTTTTCTTCTTTACGCCAGAATACGTTTTGCTCTTGAATTACCTGTATATCCCTTTGTTCCAGCACTGTCAAATGTGAGAATGTTGGCCTTAAAGACAAAAGCTTTCCCTTCTTAAAACCCTAAACAGAGAAATAGAGGAAGGAATTATCACCTTTCCTTCTCAATTTCTTCCAGCAGTTCCCCTGGGGCAAAATTCTCTCCTCATGTTCAGGTTAATTGCACTATTTTTTTTTCTTTCCATTTTAGTACAGCCTTTTCCCTTATTGTAATTTAAGTTTCTGTATTCTTCACTTATGCTAAAGTGTGATGATTTTAAAATAGCTCTTTAAAATAAGTATCAGTAAGTCACAGAAGTGGTTCAATGGCTTCACTTGAAGCTGAAAGTAAAGTCACCACTCTGTAAAAATGTATTGGTACTAGTAGCTTAAAAAAAGTCCATTTGACTGTGAGATTATGGCATTTACAGCAAATTCCCTTACTTTAGATCTCTGACACAAATTCAGAATGAGTGGGCAGCTGCATGACTCAAAGTGGCCAAGTTCCTGAGTTTGCTCATAGATCAGAATGAAAAGAGCAGAGTTCCCTGACTGCAGTTTGCCTGGCAAAGGAAGCCCTTGATCTGGAGAAAGAGCAGACCTGCTGGGGACCTTCAAATCCTGCCAGAAGAGGTGTGATTACATCTGCTCTAGATCATCCTCCTCAGCACTGATATCCCCAACCCTCACATCCTTTGCTCTATGAAAGGAAAAGAACAATTTATCTATCAGCACTGACACACACCCTCTTACTCCCCCATGGCATTTATTCCTCTAGTATCCTCATCCTGTATTTTGTAAGGAGGGTGTCAGACACCTCCTGCAGCAGCACCTCAGTTCCAGGTTGTGTTTTCCAGATGCTGCACGAGTACTCTCATCTCTTCTGTTGGGTTGCAGATCTTGTGGTGTGAGCTTGCTCTTGCTCTGCACTGCCTATTAGAGGTTTTGCTTGCCCGTTCTGGCTCTATATGTCTTTTTGACAATGCTATAGATGACTATAGGGCCTGTGTGAAGGCCTTGGTCTATTTACTTATTTAATTCCTAGCAACAGTATGCATAGTATTGCAGGCTTCCTATACATTATTACAGATTTTTTTTCAAGGACTATACTTTCCTCTTAGGAGAAAAAAAATTAAGTATGTTTTTAAACAATTTTTTTTTTTTTTTTTTTTTTTTTTTTTTTTTTTTTTTTTTTTTTTTTTTTTTTTTTTACTTTTTAAAATTGCCTCCAAACATCTAAATCTCAAACCATAGGGTTGCAATCTATTTCCTTTTCTTTAGTAGGTTGTTTACTTTGGACTCATTGCTGTCGTTTTTTATAGCAACACAGCCTTTTCCAGCATCCCACAACCATACTTGCTTTTGCTTTGTGACACATTTTCTAAACATGATAAAAGCCTTACACACAATTTGTCATGGTTTTGATCTTTCCCATAACACCATTAGTCATACCTGCTCCTGTCTACCAGATGTCAATAGTGCTTCCCCACAGAGATTCCTGGGGCTGGGGAGCCAAGGTGCTGCCTCTTGTGGGATTTGGCACAAGCCTCATGCTTGCTTAAGTAGTGGCTCTGCACAATCTCATTTTGGGTATTCCCAGGCAGGTAGTGCCTGTAATCACTCCAGTGGGAATGACTATATGGAAGCCAATGGGAAGTAAGCCTGGGGTGAATGTGGATCTTTACTCACTATTACCCTCTCAGCACACACTCCCAATCCAATCCCCTTTAAAAGTGGGGCTGGGATGGAGATGTAAGCAGTGCACCTCTAAGAATGATGCCTAAAGATTCCCTATTTAGAAAGCATCAGAAGATTTCTACAGAGGGAAAAAAAGCACTATGGGTAATATTTTTTTTTCTTTCTTTTTCTGAAATAGAGTGAGAGTATAAAATGGCATTTTATAAAATATTTACATTGATAAGTTTCACATTTCTTTCTATTCAGGCTTTACTGAGCTTGGTTTTTCTGAATGAATGTGGTGAGTTGGCTTGGCTCTGCTTTCTTTGACATTCATTAAATGACTGTAATCTTTCCATATGGCTCTGTATTGAGTCAGGTCATAATGCCCCTCCTAATTAGATTAATTTCTAAATTATTTTTACTTATCTCTGGAGATATTTTCAAATCCACCTGCAGTCCTCCAATAGCAGTACTGTTTCTGCAGTATTTCACTTTGAGATGGAGTATATAGAATGGAATACAGTAATATTTGGGAGAGTATAATTAATATTTCTTCAACAAAGTATTTCCCATTATTTTCTGTCCACCTCTTCACCCACTTTACAACATTTTGATGTTTTTTCTACAATAGCTATTTCAGCACTATTAATGTTTTTTGAGTGCTAACTTGCAGTGACAGTGTCAAGACTTTTGCCTGAGTAGACAAAGTGAATTTAAAACTCAACAATGTGTGTGGCTCATGCAAATTTTCACAGCGTGACCTGACTTGCACAATTCTAATCTGCATTGTACTGACAAATTGCCTAATATTGTTTGGTTCCTCTGGACTTCACTAATTTAAAAGAGCAGTTTCAGTATCAAATGTTGCAACATTAATGCATATCCTACAGTACAATGCAAACAAATAGATTCAACTGTGGGTTAAAAACCATGGCATTTTTCTGTTATGACAATTGACATCTTCTTCCATTTATTTCCATTTATCTTAGAATATTTTAACACATAGATAGTGTTTCAGGAATGTTAACTATCTATCACCATATTCTCCCCTCATGCACCTGGGGAGGCTAATGTTATCTCTGTTTTCCATGTAAGGAAACTAAGACAGACAAGCCAGAATAAATGAGACATCTCACAGTGGGATTTTGCACAAAAAGAGAGTAACAATTCTTTAATTTGTGGAAGTCTTCTTTACCATTTTTTAACTAGTATTTTGGGGAATGTGTTCTGAGTAGAGATCCTGTAATATGAGAGACATTCCTTGAGAAAGTACACAGTGACCTTCATGATAGCCTTTACTATAATTTGAACTCCAGTTGGAGCTGTACATCTTTTATTTATAAGCAGCTCAGAAGTACCTACAAAGACCATGACGCTTCCTTTCCTGTGTAGCTTCAAAAGTGGAAACATAAAGAAGCACATGAAAGAACTGTGCTATTCACAGCTTTTCATATTATTTTCCTATTTGCTCTTTCACTCATATAGAAACTGCATAGAGAAATAATCTCATTATAGGGTTAATTCTAAGAAGTTGGTGCAGAGTGTCCAGTTCCTTTGTATTTTAACATATTTAATTACACTCTTGACAGAAGGGTATGTAGCAATGTGGCAAAATTCATTAATTACTTTATCCTGAAAAATTTACATATGCTGGGAAAGCATATAAAGCTGGGGGATAGGGGGAAGAAGGAAGAAATGGGTGATTTTTGGAGTGATAGTATTTGTCTTCCCAAGTCGGTTTTGTACATGATGGGGTCCTGCGCTCCTGAAGATGGCTGAATATCTGCCTGCCCTTGGGAAACGATGAACAAATTCCTTGTTTTGCTTTCCTTGTGTGCATGATTTTTTCCATCTTTGTCTCATCCCATGAGTTTTCTAACTTCTACCCTTCTAAATCTCTCCCCAGTCTCACTGTGGGGGGGACTGGGGGAGGCACTGTTTGGTGCTTGGCTTCTGGTTGGGCTTAAATCACAACAGTCATCTAGTCTGAACCAATTTTTATTCCAAGAAAACAAAAATGGTTTTGTTAAATAGTAAACAACTAGGAACATCTCTGTCTGCTCATGTTTTGCTTGAATAGTCCAAAACTATGTGGGTTTCAGCTGCAATGCTTCTCAGGTACAGACTGTGGAATCTACGTATTTCCTCCTCACATCATGAGTCTGGCGGACTTCTTGGACTAATACTTTTAATACTCAGATCCTCCATCAATTTCAGGTCAATTAAAGCAGTGTTAGAACATGTTCTGTGGTTGTTAAGGCTTGCTATTATATAAAGCATAGACCATACAATGTATTTGTCATTGACTGGATCATACTTTTGGAAATAAGTTAGTAGGAAAACTACTACTAACTTTCTTCAGCTTATTGATACCAACAATGACTGCATGAAAGGAAACAGAGAGTTGGGTTTGGATTAAATTTAAAACCTAATTTTTCTAGCTTGTGCTGCTGTAATTTTTTTTGAATGTATCTGTCACCTAACTGCAATGGTGTTTGATAGTGAGATTTTTCAAGAGAACCTGGTAACAACAGTGTTTCCTTCCATTGGTGATGCTTTTATGAATCTTTTCAGTTTCATTCAGCATTCTGTTCTTTTGGTACAATAATTCTGTCTGAACTGTAATACCTTATTGATATTCACCACACTTCTTATGACAATGGTAAATTGGGAAAAGTTCTATGAAAGATGATGGGATTGTACTGCTGTGAAATTAAGTGAATGGGAGGACAACCTGGTTTGATATTTATTGTGTTTCCTTAATTAATTTTCTCATCTGAATGTTTTGAAACATATTCTTCTGCTTGAATCATGGTAGATTCATTTATTTGAAACAATGTCCCTTCCCAGGGAAAATAATAAGTATCTTAGAGAGTACTCCCCCACAATTTATAAAGTTGTAGAGATTAAGAGAAATTCATAACCTGAAGAATAACAAAAGATGGATCAAAAATACATAATCTGTCTTGTCTCTGTTACAAAGCTGGCAGAGGTAAGAATTTAATAATCATCTGAAGTTTTAGGCTTTTATTTTATTAAAACCCCCCAACCAACAATGATAATAACAGCACTTGCCTAGTAATTATTTGATCAGTGGGTGGTTGAAGAGAGTTTTTATGCTCCACCTGCATTCTACTTTTTAATTTGATTGCACTTTTGACATTAGCTCACCAATTAAGATAGCTACATTTCTTTTTCCACCAGTTATGCAATTAACTAAGAGTAGAAGCAGAAATAAAAAAGGGTTTTTCTTCTTTGATAGGGTAAATTTTTACAAAAAATATACAACTGGATGGTGAATCATCATGTATTTACAATGTCATAAGCTTTCTATGCCTTTTTTATGTCTGAAAACCTATCTAAAGAGATTTCTAGAAACATAGTTTGTTGCTAACTTATTATCTGAAATCCATACATCATCAACTTAAAATTCTGTTTAAAAAGCCATGTTATCATATGCACAGTTCTGTGAGCCAAAAAAAAATCTCAAATGATCAGAAATTCTGCAAAATACTTGTGCTGTTATTACTTCAATTGTACCTCAAGTTTGTCATAGAATAAAATGGTAACACTCTAGAAAAACACTAAATATATTACCTTTGAACTGCTTTCTAAAAATTATTTGTACATTTACTTTCTATGTGCAATGGAATTTTAAGTTTATCTGAAGACCTTGCAAAATTTTCTTATTGCCCTGGGACAAGTTCTATTTTTGAATTGAAAGTATGAGGAAGAAATGTTTCTATTTTACAGTCCTTGTACGAATCTGAAAATAAATGCAGAGAGTTACTAAGAGCGAATGCTGATCTAGCAAATGTTTATGTACTTTTCTGGGGATGTAAGTGGCCAAATTTAAATTCCAAACAATTCATCCTAATCTCAAACCCTTATTTAGACATTAATTGAGTTAAAGGTCTTGACTCAGTCACAATTGAAATAGGATGGTTTACAGCTTTGTTACAAATATTTGAGTAGTGTCACTGGTGCTGCTAAATTTGCTCTTTGTTGACTAAAATCAGACTCCAGTCTAGGATTTTTGAAAAACCTAGGGTGGAAACAAGTCCTAAAGAAAGTACAAATGGTACTTCAACTCTAAATGAATCTTTGTTGGGTCAGCTTGAAGATTATTTGAAGAACTATATGGCATGCAAACCTCAAAACTGTTTACGTTTATCATACTGAAACATGTGATTTAAGTAGTTTTAAAAGGGTTGCAGTGGTAAAGTGACTGAATAGTTGTCTTATAACACTAGAAAGTTTTAAATTTATATTCATATTGTCCAATGTCCAGTGCATTCTCACCTTGAATGAATGGCTGAATAACATTTTATAATGCTCCTCATTTTAGCAGAAGAAAGAGTGCCAAATTATTTGTCATTCTGTCTCCAACCTTGCAGTCTATATAATGTCAAAAATAGGATTAATTGAAAGGGAGTGAGGGGACAACATCATCTGTTTTAATTCTACTTAAATATTTAAACCTTTTCCTTTCTGGGGAAGGGGCAATCCAATATTCTGGGACTGCATGGTCATAAATGTCTCTGGTTGTTCTATTTTGCCATTTGTTATCCAGTGATTCAGCATGTCTAGATAAGCCTCGTTATCTTCGATGGCCAAAGGCGATGTTTCTGTAATGAAGGCTTAACTATGTGAAGTGACCCACAGTTAAGGAAGTGGATTTTTTTTGTGTGTTAAATTGCTGCTGCACCTTTAAATTAGTTTTTACAATATGAAATGTTATAAAGTGTGTGTGACAGAGGATAAAAATGAATATAATACATCATGCTACCAAGATGAAGTGAGCACTCAGCAGCATTTCACACTAACAATAGGGATTTCTGCTATATTTTGTTTTGGTGGTTCCCTCAGATAACTACAAGATTCCTTCCTTTTCTCATCTCAGAAGCAGCATCTAACTCAACAAGGCACTTTTTTACATCCATCTAGGAACTAAGTGGACTTCTGAGGATTCCTGACATCTCTTTTAGTCATATGGAAAATGTCATATGTAGATAGAAAGAATGTAGGGAATGAACTGGTTTCTGTCTATGGAATTACTGTTTTGCTTGACATGAGGATAAAAAAAATTGTTGCAAAACTGCAATGTCCTAAACCAGACCAGCTGTGGTTAATGTACCCAAAAGAGGTGTCTCTAGGACAAATACATTCTGTAAAAGATTTGTCTTTTTGAAATGTCATGTATTTTCTCTAACGCTTCTCATTATATTGAGAAATTATATTCTTATGAACTCAGTTTAGCAAAGCCAATGTTATTTAGTAGTTTAGAAAGGTCTTTTATCTGTGAAAATGTTAGTATAAAATCTGATTTTATATGAAATCTTAGAAGCACAGTTGCAATTAGAATGGGTGATGACAGAGCGCAAGAGAAATAAAAAAAAGCCACAAAAGTTTAAAAAACAGTCCTTTATAATTTCTTTCAATGATAGTTTACAAATTAAAATTCATGCTCTGTATTTCAAAAGAGAGGATGGGAAAGAATACAGACAGCACAGTGTGATACAAGTTATCCAAGTAGCTCTATTATACAATTCATTTATTCACGTTTTAAGAAGAACATGAGTAGGATAGAAAGTAAGTTCACTTTCTTTGGTCCATCACTTTTCCAGTGTTTTGTACTTGAATAGTGCTCACCTGTGGTCTGTACTGCATTATTAGAGAGTGAGGCAAGGCTGTGGCATTTTCTTCTTGTCCAGCAATTACTACCCAGATAGTTCCTTCTGCTCTGAAGTTCATGTGTTTTTTAACTTCGGTTCAATGTGTTTTCTGGGCAGCCACATTATCAGCTGACATACAGCGGGATTCAGCCTACATGACATAGCATGTTACTGTTTCTCTGTCAAAATTTAGACACAAACACATTCATTCAAACACATTTATTCAAAATTAACTAGCACAGACTGTGTAATCTTTGAAAGATAACAGTGTCCAGACTCTTTGGAAGATATATCTGAGGAGGTGAATAGAATATGAATTAAAAAAGTGACATGGTTGCTAAGGGTGAACCAAGAGAAGAAATACTCTGCCAGATTGTTAGCCAAAAGATCCCATTCTCACTGCAGTCTTACAGAGTCTATTTTCTTCTTTCAACATTTTAGATCTCATTTCTACCTGTTTACGTTTTCCTTGTGATACACATGGTCAGCATTTCAAACAAGCAGATTGAATTGTAACAAACATGGCGCCTGTCCATGCTTTTATATATTAGGCGATACGTGGACAGAAAATAAGTATGCAAAAGCAAGGAGTGTGTAAGTCCTGATGTAATCATATGGCTTTGGATGTTTTGTAATCTATTTTACTAATATGGATGTTACCAGCCTAAAAGTAATGACTTGAAATATTTGAGATATACATTAATATCTTTGGCAGTATATTAAAACTCAGTAGCAATATCAGTATCAAATCAGAATTTTTTATTCTCAAAAATGCATAACTATAATACTAGTTTGTCTTAATTAATTTGTCTTAAGATAATATGCTGGAGGAGCTGCTGATGCAATGTGGAAGTTGCAAATATTAATCCAAATTTGTTTAACCTGTAGGGAATTAATGATAAGATGACAATAAGATGGAGTAATTGCTTTAGGTTGGTAATTTACATAGTTTAAACAGGGCAGCCTCTAGATTTCAAATCAGTAGAATTAGCACATCATCTACTTTGTAAAAGTGAAAGGTTGTATAAATTCACAAAGCACATTAATTGTGCAAGGATAGCACAAATTACATTATTTTGGCAGGCTTTCAAAAATTACCCTCTAAAAAACTTTGTGCTTAATTTTGTCAAGTCTATTTTAACTTCTTTTTTATATATGCATAGATTTTAGTTAATTTTTATCTTAGCCATGAAGGAAATAAGGACGTGTACATCCATTAAAATAAAAAATAAAATTTAAAAAAAAAGAGAGCTCATGTGATTTTACAAGACAGATATTTCTGAAAATGTTTCTCAGTATGTGATGAACCAAAGAATTTTTTGGGTTATGATTTGCACAATTGATGTGGAACATACTATGTACGTATGTGGAACATACATATTGTCTCCCCACACTCACCTACAAGGTTTATTTATGCTCTAAGGTCTTACATCAAAGTTGAACCTTTCTAAAGTGCAATATCACATTTCCAACTTTGCATTTCTTGCATCTTCAAGAACCTATGGAATAAAACAACTGAGCATAATAGTTTAGAAAGTCAGGTTTTATGAGGAATTTAATGCATGCAGGTCCGAAAAGTCATTCTGGGAAGTTTTATTGTTGTCTCTTTTTTTTCTTTTTTTTTTTTTTTTTTTTTTTTTTAATGGTGGTGGTCAGCTATGGGTTTGGTGGGGGGTTTTTTGTTTGTTTTCCTGGGGTGTTTTTACTTTTCTTTTTTCACTAGCAAAGCACAAAAGTTATTTTAATCAGAGTATGCTGTTACTGAAATACCTGGCTGGCTAGTCATTACAAAAGTAATCAACCAAAACAGGACAAATAACAAGATGTAATGTCGTTAAATAAAATTATTCTGGCAATTTGCCATAAAATCATTATGATTTCATCCTTGATACTTCATTGAGACTAAATAACTCTCAAAGCAAATGAGGCATGAAATATTTTCAACATTTCTGTGTTCCCAAATATAGTAAAATTCAATCATTTATGTCAAGATTAAGTACTGTCATGTGTTTCCAGAGTCCTGCATTATCTCTTGTCTGGTACTTGTTCAAGGACCTTGTTTTAATGTTTTTTTGCAAAAAGGCTTTTTCTTCCATACACCTTTTTAGCAGTGTTATGGCTTGTTTAAGAAGTAACTTTTTAGAGAGGGATAGACACCAAACAAAATAGAGAAATCTGCACTTTGTAAAATGCAAATGAGAGATTTTCTTATCCCTTTTATCTATATTTGTGTATATATGTGCATTAATGCACATTTATGTAAATATGTTATATATATATATGTAGCAATTTTGTGATAAAAATATCAAAGAAATTCAAAATTCTCTCAGTTCTCTTTGCAATTACTGTGGTTTAGAATTATCACTGTGGAAGTGAAGGGGGCAGTGATGAAAATTTTGAAAACCATTAGTCCAGCCGATCTTGCTGGATCACAATCGTCTGGAAAACACCACTGGAGGTCCAATCTCCCTGCTAAAGCAGGGTCCCCCAGAGCATGTTACTTGATTGTGTCCGGACAACTTTTGAATATCTCCAGGGAAAGAGATATTCACTCCACAGCATCTCTAGGCAATCTGTTCCGTGTTCAATCACCCCAGGGTAAAGTTCTTCCTCACGTTCAGGTGAAATTTCCTGTGTTCCAGTTTCTGCCCATTGCCTCTTGCCCAGTTGTGTGACACCACCAAGAAGAGCATACATCCATCCCCTTGGCACCCTGCAGGTTTATTTTTTTCACATGGTCAATTATTTTTGTCCCACCTCAGTGGTATCAGCATGCCCAATAAATACATCTTCAATGTATTGATATACCTTGGCATCCCTATCTTGTCATTTCCTTCAGTTCAAGAGCTCAGGTGGGATGGGCTGTAGTGAGTGAGTGCCAGTATCCCTATGGGAGATGAGTAAAGGCATATTGTATCCCTTCCCACCTAAGAGTAAGACATCCCTTATCTCCCTCTCTAAAGGGAGTCATTAAATCCATGTGCTGTACATTGATTGCAGCTAAAATAAAGTGTGTTTGCTCCTGAATGTTGGAAGTCAGTTTGGCTGTATTAGGTGCTGCGGCAGTCAAGGGATCAGTACCACAGTGCCACAGTCAGATGCTACCTCCTGTTCAGTTTACTAACGGGCCACAGAGATGAATTAGAGGAAGAGAGGCTTTGAATAACAATTCTCCTCTCCTTTAACTCCTGAATGACTCCAGCAATTCCGCCTCTGGCTCCTTGTGGCCCAGGATAAGGCATTACATTCAGTACCTTGACAGTGGTAGTTCAGGAGCAGTTTGTAAAAGCCTTACTTGAGAGCACAGGGGAACTGAATTTCTTCTCCTTTCCTTAGAATCCACTCAAGTTTTCCCCTTCAGGAGGCCCAATCCCATAATACTCAAAGGCAGAGAAACCCATACCATCATGGTCTCAGTGGGGTTATTACCAGGCAACCAACATTTTATTTGAGCTATCTGCTGTGACTTAGAGCACCCGAACACATCAGTAAAATATATCTGTTTCTTCAGGGACTTTCCCACTTCGTTTAGAAGTTTCATCATTCAGGGCAGAGGAAGGCTGCAGTGACTACTAAAAAGGTGACTGGAGATCTCAAGGAACCAAGGGAAAAAGCTACCAAAATATCCCCATCTTTATTTTCAGTGAGTCTTCTAAGATCTTTCTATTGCCTGTACCCTGGTTCACCTACTGGGGACAGCACTGAGTTCCCCAACACAACAGGACCAGCTACATACAGCGTCACTAATGGGGCTGTAGGGACTACTATTGGCTGTGGAGTACTCAAGAAGGATAGACTCTCTCCTGGGAACTCCTATCCCTTTTTACCTACATTTTCACCAGAATTTGTAAATTCTGGAGGGGTTGTTTTATTCTCCAATCCCTCCTTCCATAGGTGGTTCCTTGAGAATTTAACTCCCTGGTTCCAACCTCTGCACCAAAAAGCATTTTCCCTGAGTTCTACCCTTTGGACAGCAGTGGTTCTTCCCTTCACTTGCAACCATCCTATGTGTCAGCCATAAATTGGTAGCTCCTCTGCTACTTCCCCCACTTGAAATGAGGTCCGTCTTGCAGCAGCTTGAAGTTTGATTTCTGGGTTAACAAACAATAACATGGGAGAAGACATACAGAGTACAAGACATCTCTCATGTATGAATTGGAGTCAAGCTGACTTTTGCACACTCTCTGTTGGCGTGCGTATCTTTCTTTGGTCAGCCCGGTGTTTTGGCTAGACCACCCGGTCAGCTCTGATACGCCTCAACAAGATCTGTTTGTGAATTCTTGGCTCCGCAGTGCCTTGACTTACACTGTCACGTCCATGGCTGGAAAGAGGGGACTCTCGGAGACATCCGGGGAACAGAGGTTTATTGGGGGGTCACAGGGGAACCCCTTTGCCTCC